>DWAJ01000035.1:0-63936 GCA_018238005.1 Eurema mandarina | reverse complement strand
AGTTGGACAGCTTACAAGTGACGTCATAGTGCTGAATCTTATTATTTTATGCTCTTATATCGTTCTAGATAGGTCACCTGTTGGTTTTAATGACCCATCATTTTTTCAACATGGGCCTGTAGTCTATTACGTTGATATTGAACTATATAGCTATATACAGCTTGAAACTATTGTTTGAAAAAGTGAAAAAAAGTAAATATAACAATCCATGTCTTTAATAGTTTTATATATTAAATCCAATGAAGTTTTAAACACATAAACGTAAGACCATTATTTATATTCCAATAGTAATGTTTCAATCTATTCTTTATCAGCTGCTAAGGTATCACCTTTCAACAATCCATTCCATATCGTTTTCATTCCTACCTACACGATATTCGGTTCCGTATGCAGGTGATCTCAGAACATACGACTGACGTATTCAATTTCCAATATGTGATGCATCTCTTGCACCCTACCAAATGAAGTAGCGACAGCATATTTGACACATTTTAGTAGAAACTCGAATACCTAAAGGTATTTGTATCGTAGACGCTCATTTCTTAAATTTGCGAAAATAACATTTTAATTACTTTTAAAAATTAAACACTAATTTGTATGATATATCTTTTCAAATGCATAACTCTCTCAAATAATTAAAAACACGCTAATAATGAAATAACGGTAACGTCCCACCTACCCATAATTACGGCGAAATATCCAGAACAATTTCTTTAACAAAACTGTTTAATTATAATCTTACGACAGATAAGTCGTAAACTTCGAACGTTACAGCCAGTTGGGTGTATGAAAATATTAATAATAATTTGTTTTCTGTCGTTGCCCGGGCACTCAGCGCCCGCAATCAAAGAGCCCATCTCGCAAGAGCTTATCGGAAAATACATGGAACGAACAAACCACGGTACTGTGATAATGTATGTGGAATCTTATGCAGACGCCTTCCGACTTTTTAATACTCGAAAAGCGCCTTGAAACTTGTCACATAATATCGCCGATTTTATGCACGATATCATCGTATTCGGATATTCGTAATGCAGGATCGGTGTTAACATTGCATTTTATGCATCTTGTCTCAGTTCGCTTGCTTGAGAATTGAATTCTCGGAGGTAACAGGCAGGGTAAAAAGAAATATTCTTATGTGAATACACGTTTATCCTCTTAATGTGGGTCGGGTTGGGTTTCATTAAACGTATATAAAGATAGAGCGCTACTTAGTTACCTACTATTACTGAAAATGCCAAAGCCTGTAGGTACATTTATTATGTTATTTTTATTGTAGAATTAGCATTAATGCATTGCGGTATACTAGGGATATAATACAAAAACGTTATTACAATTTCTATAATAAGAAGTGTAAAACAGATAACGGATCTGTGTTCTTTTTTATTTATTTTTACTTGTATAAACAAAATCTAAAAGGAAGTATGAACGGCTACAAATACTCAATATAAATGTATGAGAAAAAACAATGAAAATTGTATTCCTTAAAAGCAAACATCCGAAAAGCGAAGGTTGTGGATAATAACAAAAATATTTTCCAAAGCCCGAGGCGAATGGAAAGATGTCCCTTAATGTGACACCAGATGTATTCGACCTGTTATTTATTATTATTCCAAGAACATTCATCTTTAATAAATGTACGGGTATGGATGCAAATTTGGACCCCTTAGTAGAATACTTTCAGACACGATTTATGTTTTATCCACTACGAATATTTGCTCCAAAAGTCTCCCGAGGGAGCCGCTTTTAAATAAGAAAAATCTCGTCTATTCACGAGAATAAGGCTATCTAAATATTTAGTCTTAAAAATAGATCGAAAGCAAAACTATAATACATCGTAACGGGAGCGCTGTCTTGAATTTTAAACAGCGAATTAGAAATGGAAAGTTAGAGCGTATCAAATGAGACATGAGTCAGTGGCATACGCTACTCGGTTATATTAAACACGTCACAGATTACGCCACGCTCGTAAAATTCGTCCGTCCATTGAGTGAAACAATAAAACGCGATTTGTATCAAACGGTGTCACTAGCCCGGCAAGTTCAAGTGCGCTATTAAGTTGCACAACCGGCAATAAACACATGAAATAAAAACGTAAATATTCACTCATCGTAAAGACGGTATCATTTATAATAATAGCGTGTGCAGCAGTTTTATATGAGAATGTTATTTTTATAGGCATCGGTCGGGTCGTAAAAGCAGTAGACTAGAGGCAGACGGTTTTTACGGTGTGAGGCATGGGTGACAGATCGCTCAGGTGATGGAACGGGTTAGAGCGAGGTGACGGGCTCGTGTTCACGCTGCAGCTGACAACGGAACAATACAAGGACGCGTCTCATCTCATTGCCCGAGCCTGATTGCCTGCACTACTGCTAGGGAGACATTACTCTTTGCCCCTATTTTGTTACGATATGAAGTTTCATTTTATTTTATAAACGCTTCACGTTTTAAAATATCTACATACCACATACGATGAGTATATTTTCGATACCTGTTATTAATAGAACAAGTTTAGCTAACTACATGTTTTTCTTTTCAGTTAGACATGGAGATTGGCAGGTGAGCATCGATCTATAAAAAGTTAAAAAAATACTCAATCAACGCCATTTGAGTAGGTATGTAAATGCAGCTATTTCCTAAAGATAAAAATCAATTTTTGGTAGCTTTGTATAAAATATTTTTAAGTTCTCAAGTATGTTACAATCGCTGAGAAAAGTTTGTACCTAAACTTTTATACCACTTAATAATGCTTACCGAGATATATTATTACCTAACTACATTATATTGTTTATAAAGTATTATATAACGTGTTGACATAGATTATTCAATTTTATTATTGTTTTATCAGCTATATATGAGTGGAAATATATAATTATGTAGATATCATTAGCCGCGCAATACTAATTGCCCATATTTTTTATTTATGGTTTCGTATCTCTTATTTATAATCATGTTTTTAAATTATTATCGTAGTGTCAAATTAAAAGTTATCGGAGCAAATAAAATGACACCTCGAATGAGAACGAATTTAACTTTATAATAATTTTAAAGTTTTTAAAATTATACCTAGTTATTTTTATATGATATGATGAAAGTATACCTATAGGTATAACCAATAAAATGGTGTCTTGTATACCTTTATAACATGTTAATGTAAGAATATATAATCTGGACATATAAATATTATTTATAGTAGCTATGTGTGCGTCTGTACCCACCTAGAATACTTTTTAATTAAAGAAACGCTTTTTTAAGTAAAAAATAATGTCTTAATTCTTTTAATGCCACTACCAGTTGCGTTTAACGATGTCTGCGTTTAACATGCGATAGAATGAAGCATTCCGTTTTTGTATGGATATTAATTATCAATGGAAGAGTAAGCGTGTTCAATTTAACGTAAAACTCAATTTTATATAGAATCTGTAACTGTGTTTGGTCTAGCTTTCAATACAATATTTCAACAAACAGATTGATTTTGAATTTATGTAGAATGAGTTTTTACTCCCGTGTAGGTAACTTATAAGTGTGATCTAGTATCTTCAATTATTCGGGGTTAAAACAAGTCTACAGCGAAAACAAATGAAAAATAATGTACCCATTCTTGACGTAGAAATGGAAACTTACCGGACTTGGTAGATACTAGATACACTTGTATAATCATTAAATAAATTAAAAATAGTTTATTCATTTTTTTTAGTTACAGTTTGGTACTGAAACATAAAAACGGAATGTGTTTTTTGCAATTTATGGGTACCTAAGCGTTCCGAAGCAAGCGTTTTTGGTTTACTCACGTAAACGGATAAACACAAGTTAATTAATTTCAATACGAACAAAGCGGAACGTCTTTTAGTACTATAGCTACCTAACATGTCCTATTACTTGTCTAGAAATGTAACCAGGTAGGTACCTACTTAAGCTTGAAGTTAAGTAGGCGCTTCTATAAATATATTTTGTAAAACTCGACCTCATAGCGTATGATATAATCTCATTGAAATAAACAAACTCTAATAATAGAACAGAATAGTAAATTATCATAATTTTCCTGCATTAAAAACTCCGTAAAAACGAATTGTCATTGAAAATGATTTAATAATCTCCATTAAGGCCCATTCACGCCGATCAGGTGACCGTCGCTTTACGACTCATAAAACTGAATCGCGAACATTATACGTGATAGTCACGTGTTTACGCGGTTTAAAATAGTATAGCTCTTGAAATATTTGACAATTTAAGCGTTTGGATTAATGCAAGCGTTGAGTGGACGCGGGCGTTAGTTCTTTTAATGTAATTGAACGGCTATTTATTTTGTAGGTCTGGTTAAATGTATAGGTCCCTAAAAAAATACCTAGGTAATAATTACTCTACATTCTATGATAGATAGATATTTAAGGCTAGATATAATTAGTACAAGTCATTATATTACAATGGAGATAGCTTAGTTTTATTATAGGATCTATATACGAACGCACGATGTTAATTTCAATAATGAATACATTAACTTATTTGTCTACCCGATGACAAATAAATATTGAGTTCAATAACAAAATATCTGCATGTTGCTAGTCAGCAGTTCTAAAAACGATACTTCTGTGACATGAGCTATTACTGAAATGACTGCATACGTCGGGAATATAAAGGAGGATCTTTGTTCAAGCTCCGCCTGAAATATCATGGCCGACAGTATCCACACGCAATGTGCATTCCTATTGGTGCAATCTCTGATACAAAAATGACGCAGCATCATTTTCACCAATCAGCATACAGCAAATAATTTGTGAGATAATAATAGGATACATCTCTCTCGCTCATCATTGGAGTGGGAAACGAGATAAGGAACATGTCAATGTTGTCGTGTCGTACTTCCTCTGATTTTGAACAGATGGCGCTATTTGATGTAGTTTCCCTACTCCAACATAGATGGCAGCACATCTTAGTTTCAAATTCATCTATTTTCTAATTTGGAGGTTAGTGGATTAAACTTTTAATTATTTCATAATTAATTTATTAAGAAAGAAGACCAACGCATTAACAAAAACTAAAAATATTTTCGAGTTCGATGTCGTTTGTCGATTTAATATTTTATTTAAATTTGTGTAATTATCAATGAAAAGTCATGCAATAGGTTATCACGTCGAAAAAATTATCTCCTATTAGAATTATTACGTAATCGGTTCTCATAAGATTATTAACATATTATGTAGAAGGTATAGGTGTTGCAATAGATAGATACCAATTATTTAGAAACAATATCTACCAATTGCCCCTTTCAAAGTTATAAATAAAATCTTAAATACCTAAGTATCCCCGTTTCTATTTTTAAGTCGATGTATTGGTATCAAAGATGAAGTGTGCGCTTTAAACTTTTACCGACTACGAAATAACATTGGATATTTCATCATTTTTGATACGTATTTTTATATAATAATATAATTAAATATTTTTATAATTAATCAGACAGACAGAGACCTAGTTGACATAGTGTAGGTATTATTATTTTTAAAGGTAGGTAAGTAGATGGCATTAAAATATCTATTTCTATTCCAATTATATTCATTTTCTTTGCTATAAATTTACACTAAATTAGGTACCTACTGTTGTACCTATGTTCATCTTGGATTAGAGAAATAAAATATATTGGTTCCTACTTCTTTGAATCAACCTTGACAAACCCAAACTAACTACGCTATTATAATAAAGAGATTTTTGCCTTACCTTAAACATATTTGTTAAAGTTCCTTTTCTTTCAATTAATTTACTCACTTAATATAAAAGTGCCGCATCTTACCATATCTATGACCAACATTTTCTCTACCAATTATTTACTATTGTCTCTTAAAAATGGGCACGATACTTTCATCTAGGGATATATTTTGTTTAGGTACTTACTTACCGACCTATATATATTATATATTAATAGTGAACAATATTTTTGTCGAACATAGTACCTAAGCCAAGCGTCGGGTCACAGGTTGACAAGCCATAGTAAAAATCGGGAACAATTGCAATGACATCCAATTAACCATATATAAAACTGTCATCTACTTTAAACGACCAGTTATTTGCAATTTATTATCATACCATTTTATTCACTGTTAACTTAATCAAAATTGATCCTAAGTTCAAATAGCAATAGAATTGATTTTAGGATGTAGATTTGTATTGGAGCATTGCGTGAGTAAGTCCCAAATTTGTATTCAAAAGATACCTAACATCAAATATGCAATAATCGTAAAACGAACAATTTAAACTCGCTTTTGGTTCCGAATATTGCTACTTTGGTAAAGTAAATACATTCAATCGATTGTTATAGATAATAATTGTTGTTTGAATTATTTGATAGGTCATTTTATATTAATTTTGTTGCGATAAAATCTTTTTTAAAATTTTGGTCTTCGAAGATTCTGCTTTTTATACAAAACTTTTAGAAAAATAAAAGCGTAAAGGTGTTATTTAATTTCCTTTAAATATTCAATAGTCTTTGAAACGGCTTTAGGTCCATTTTGCACTTTTTATTATTTTAAATAGGTCTTTAAAAACAATATTGAGAAACAACATTAATTTGGTGACGCCCTTATTTAAATTGGAGATTTTATTAGCCACCTTTAACTTTTAGTAATTGTGTTTTTCTGCACCTACTCTTTTTTACATAAACGATTAAATTCAGATATGCTTAGATATTAATTGTTTACAGAAGTAAAATGATCTTAAACTATGTGTGCTAGTGCTTTTTACAAAGTCTACAATTTTGAGTTTCCATATTTGATTCATATTCAGATCATCGTATTTTTATGAGGGTTAAATAAATTTCATTTTTTAAGTTTACATAATAATGTTCACACTTTTATTGCATAAAGAAATATAAACAAATCGTGGCATTTACTTAAATATGAAATATTTTTATCATTTTTGAAGAAAAATGCAAATTCACAACGAGAACAAATTTGGTGACTTGCCAAAAGTTCGCTCATAAATATGTCCCTTATTAACGTAGTAGCGTGAGATGAATTTTTCCTTAAAATTATCAGCAAAATTTTTCTTTATCTTGAGTATGGGGTTGTGTTGTTATAGAATATTTTTTTAAAATAACTACGCCCCACTTATTTCTTTAGTTATAACATAATACACACTGTATCAAAATAAAACAAAAATGTATACCTAGCCCTCGGATTTAATTTTAGTCAAAACCATTAAAATAGGTATTTACATCATATATGATAATAAGTAGCAGGCTTTTAACTTTTTCTAATAAGTATGTAGGTGTGTTTAAAGGGGTTAAATAATAACTCAAGCTTAATTTATAAAATCACAATAAAATAAAAACAAATTAGATTAACAAATGGGGAACGAAAATTATTTTGAAATAAACATACAAACAATATATGTAGTTTATAATATATATTATTTTAGCAAACTATTTTTTATTATACAAAATATAAACATACATAATATGAGTATCAAAAATTATTATTATAATGAGAGATGTTTACGCAATGGCGTCTGAATTAGGATTGACGTAAATCGTGCGCCGCTGCATTAATTGGACGCCCGATCAGCTGTGGTGGGGATATCAAATTGTAATACTGGCTTCCTATTGGTCAGTTTATAACCCGATAAAATACCAGTCTTTTTAAACTAACGTTACATTATTATGTATCGATATTCTTTCATTATTTAGATCATTATGAATATTAATACAAGTGGTCTGTTATTAGAGTTAATTATAAGGTAACTCTATCAGTAGATAGAGCAGTAGCTCGATATTAGAAAATTAGGTTATTCATCAAAATGGTTACAAATATATGACCCAGATTATTCTTTGTATTTAAAAAGGTATGTATGTAAAAAACTACCTTCTATCCATGTAGGTAGGTACGTATAAATGTTTTAACCATTGAACTGAACGCGTTCACCCTTTGTTCCTCTATTTCTGTAACAAGATCGGAATGGTGTATTAGGTATGAACGTATGCGTAGAAAATACGTCGAGGTGTATACACGGCGGTCCTGAAGTGCAGTTAGGGAATACTGTACCACTGATACAGACGTAATATATGGGGATAGGGTACAGACGGGATTGTCCTTGGGATGAGTATGAAGATATTTCGTGTATGAAATATTTATTTGTTGATATTACACTTTATTGTATACCTGCCCTTAAGGATGATGATTGATGTTTATCAACAACACAAAGAAATGTATATATTTTACGATAGGCGGCTTTATCCTTGGCAGCCATTTCCTTCAAGCATTCGTTTGAATATAACACATAAGAGAGAAAAGGTAAAATGTTTACTAAAATATTTACTCTATACATACAAGTATAAATCTGTACAAAAAGATTGACAAAATAGTTCGTTAAAATGCCTGAAATATATTTACAAAATTATATTTAAGGGTGATAAATGTTTTAACAATTGTATCAAATTTATTTAAAATAAAGGATCTGTAAATAAAACACAACGATGACATAATGTTCTACTGACGAAAATTATGTTTATGAACTCAACACTTTCATTTGTTTCTGTTTCAAACTGGATCATATAAAGACACATATATGTCAAGCTTACTGTCATACAATAAAATACATTGCAGTAATGTTGCTATACTTTTGCCATTTTATTTTAAGCTATAGGTATCATGTAGGTATAAGTACAATTTACTAGTACTCGCATAAGTAGGAAGAAATAACTTTATGTATTTATAATGTAAATAGTCATATAAAGAATGTATCTTAAGACGTGTGTCGTTCAGCATCCCACAGCTGCGTCGGGCGCGGTCAATAAATTATGTAGGAAGCTTCGCCGGCTCGACGCTCCTTTCCTATAACAAGAAAGAATTTTTCTATGCATTCATTCCTCAAAGGTATTGGTCCGAAGATATTCAGATGTACAAAATAATCTCAATAATGCGACCATTTTATCAATTCAATTACCTACTATTGAGGTTAAAAAGAATTCTGAACATTTGATGTGTGACCAACGGTATAACAAGCTATAGGCCCGTTTTGAATATTTATAGTGAAAACACGTTTAACTAATATCATTGCAAATTCAAAGATAATATACAAATAACAAGCATAAATTAGTTACTTTTCCGATCTCTAGGTAATGTAAAAGTATTGGTTCTACATTTTTGTTGAAAACATAATATCATACCTAATAGAATCGATGTTGGTTTTTATTTTATATATGATGAGCAACAATACATTCAATTAACTTATTTAAAATAAAATATATAACACTTAATAATAAGTATAATAAGTATAAGTATACTATTTAATAATAAGGTAACCAATGTATCTAAAGAATTTGAAGAACCATTTCTCCCAACATTTTTAATTCATTTAGGTACTTCCAGTCGCTACTAAGTTTCTAAAAACTACATAAGGAATCAAATGTTTAATTAAGTTCTTTTTAATACCAATTACGAACATAATAAATTGTCGCCAACGGTCGTTCAGTAATGACTTTGTAATTTGAGTCAGCGCAGCCAATTGCTAGGTCTATTTTCGATTATACTGTGATAAAACAACAGGTTTCAATTGATTTAGAGCTATGTAAACAGTAGCCTGTATATGCCTTTCTATACTAATAGACGCGGTGCAATTTATAAGTCGCAGCGTGTCTAATGAAACTTAGTATTTTAATATTCTTCAAGGTTTGTAACATTACTTAAATAACAAGTGCAAGGCTTTATCTAATTGTCTGAAAGAAATGGCGTATAGCTACAACATAATTTAAGAGTTTTAAACATATTGTTTTATATGCAATTTACGTACAAAAATATTATCTTCGTAAAATAAATACTTATAAAACCAATAATACATGTATTTGACATAACTTAATTTAAAATAGGTTATTGCTCCTTTTATAAATCAGATGTGTAAAGATCTAAAAGGGAATTTACCGTCACATTTTATTACATATCTATTGTTCACATGGTTCCTTGTTGGTATCTAGGTGGCAAGTATTATAATATGTCACGATCAATGTATGCATAATTATATTGTGCTAGTAATTAATACGTAATACCTACATGATTACTATAAATAGTCTTTGATATAATGTATCTAGTTTTCCAACATGATTTTAAAGTCCCTTAACATTAACACAAAATTTAAACGGTTACGTAATTTTAATCTGCTCCCAGATCAAGGTATTTATAATGTTTTTTAAGTTGCTTAATTCTTGTACCGTAACATTTGACACTAAAACGATGCCGTCTCATTAACCCCGAGTGAGGGCCCGTTGTGGTAAGTTAGTGTCGGCTCCGGCTATAAACTACGCCACTTGATTGTCCAACAAACACGGCCTGCGTTACAACTGCAATCGATATCGATAGAAGCTACTTACGTATAATCTCAATGTTAGAGTCTAATCTATTAATATATAGGTACTACATATTAAAGTACCTAGATCTCGAACGTCGAACATGTTAAAACAAATAAAGATGTTTGCAAACATTTACATTCGATTAGATAACCTCAACTTTCTAAAGTCAAAATTCGGTGTATAGTCATTAAAAATACCATCTAATGATTATAATAATTTAAGGAATTTTACTACCTATATCTTGAGTACGTCCTTTTGTATCCGTGTCGTATTTTTTCGACAGTATTTACATCGTTCAATTATAAATATTTTACAACAGCGGGTGACATTAAATATAGGACTGAACAACTTACTTAAAAATGGAATATTAATTGGAACATTATGAATTCAAAGTACCTGATAAAAAATTCAGTTGTGCCTAAAATGCATATTTGGAGGTAAGAATGTCCATTTAACTACATTTCTACGTAAATAATAAGGTGTCATGCGCAATCTTAAACGATTTTAAAACATACTTATAAACTTCATGTGAGTTCGGATCAGTTCAGAACAGGTCTGATAATGCAAATGGCAGTTAGATACTAATTTTATGAGACATCTGGGAATAACTGCGTTTCGGCCTCTCCTGCGAACGTCCGCCGACTAAATATATTCTGAACTGCCTCTTAGATACCTACCTACCAACTTCATTCTATGAAATATGAGTATGGGTTTGCTACGAAATCGTTTATCTGCGATAGAATTAGAACGTTATGAAATTTTATCAAGATTTTTCGATTATTCAGACTTTACAATTTATTATCAATAATTTGTATTAGGTAAGTTATTGTTCTTACGGGCTATAAGAAAACTAAAATTATTGGGATTTTAAATTCACAATTATGAAGCAACGTTAATGACTTTTGAAATTGCATAAGCTTTCGTGTAATCAGCGCGACCGGTCAAAATGTCTTTACAATTAAAGTTTCACTACTCAATATGGTAAGCTCAGATCCCAACGAAAATATATTAAGAAGCAAGGCTGGGTAATGTTCAGTTACCAAAAATGAAGCTACTGTTTTAACTACTTAATACCAAATTGGAAATCTGTATGATTTTTACTTTTGACGGCATCATTATTGTCGATGAACAAAGATTTACCAACATTCAAAATTCTTAATTTATCAGTCAAGCATCAGAGTATATATCCTTTTGAAATTATTAACACATAATAATGTAACTTTATCGTTTCTTTTAATGGAACGTTGTGGCTATCTG
Organism: Eurema mandarina; assembly: GCA_018238005.1. Classification (NCBI taxonomy): domain Eukaryota; kingdom Metazoa; phylum Arthropoda; class Insecta; order Lepidoptera; family Pieridae; genus Eurema; species Eurema mandarina. The sequence goes on along the minus strand of DWAJ01000035.1, from coordinate 52,349 downwards.
AGTGACTTGGGGTTCGAGATACGACCTCAATAATGCTTGATGTTAATGGACTCGGACGATGAAACTGTGTATTAGCTTCACATGTACAGATTTATATACACTTAACCATTTATAAATCTGCTATTTATTCATTTCGACTTGATTTATCAGCTACAACAATTTCGAAACATTTGATCTCATAGGATTTTAACATCAAATATTTTCAGATTCATATTCCTGAGTACCCATCTATGTTCTTGAATAAAACATTTAACAACATCTAATCCTATTTTTATTATAATTATATTTCTATAACATATAGTTTTGAATATTAATATTTATCCCTCTAAAGCGACCAAAATATCGTCGATTTGTTATTCTTTTACATCTAATAATTCAACTGGTGTATCCCAGTACACAAATGGATCTTGAAAAACAACCACTTATTTTGACAAGCGATCTTTTGTAGCAAGTCGTAAACGCAAAACTTTTCAAGCGGAAATAATCTCAACGCAATTGAAATAGAGTTTTTTTTCATTTGCGGCCACTCGGGAAAATATAAGTTTATTTTCATTAGCTACGCTAGACCTTAATTTTAATTTGAAATGAGCTTTTTATAGAGGACTCTGAAGAGAAACGATTTTTCATAAATGATGAGGCGGCTTCGATTGTGCGTGCTGGATAAATATTTTTATGAAAAACTTGGGAGTCGGAAAAATGTGGGGTGTAATAAATATTACGCTAAGACGCGTCGACATGTGTATCTAATCGTTCGATTATACATTTTTATAATAAACGACTTTTTGAGATTGAAAATGTTCCTTGACGTCAAGTTAATGAATGGGTGGAGGTACCTAAAGGTTGTAACTGTGACAGCATTTATAATTGGTATTGAAAATATATACGATTTCTTTTGAACCCGATATTTTTTTGGATTTCAAAATTTGCTTTTTCACTTTTGATTTATACTTATATTTTTAAGTTTTAGAAACTGTTTACGGTTTTAGCTCTGTGTTTATAAATTATAAAATACTTACATTCCTTTCACTAGTAAGAGTATCTTAAGAAAGTCATTTAAAGAAGCTATAGGTACTTTATAAATATGATTGTTGAAAGATTACAGATACATTATTTCGCTAAGGTATCAATAGGACTTCTCAAAAAGCTATTACCCTCCTTAAAAAATAAAAGCAAGTCCGTTAATACGCCGAATGCATTTTAATGAAGAAAGCTAGGATTATATACGGGTGAAGTTTCAGTCGGCTCCTAATTGAGTCGAGTTCGTGGGACGCGCCACCGAGTCGCAGGTGTTGGTAATGATTTAATTTTGACTAAATCGCGCAATCACGCCCTAATACGTGGTAATACCCACTCGGGACCGTGAGTGAATCCCGTGATTGGCTTACGATTTAATAAGGAATTTTTATTCAATTAATTTATCCCTAATCTGGCTTAAGTTGCTCGTCTTACAAAAAATAGAAGTCTACCCTTATTATAGAGGTTTTTTTATATTTTCCTTAAAGTATGTATATTGAAACTACGTTATGTTACGTATTATGACTTAAATTTACGTATTTACAATTAATATTTCTCAAGTATTTAGAATATATTATTATCCCATTAGGTATAATATTTTACTGTCTAGTTTTACGATTAGGTACGACAGGTTTATACAAAATACAAATATTTTCTCTTTAATGGTCGATATTCGCATTTAAAGTATATTAAAGACGTTTTCAGATGATTCCATAATTTATGATAGCAGTTAATATACATTTTAATACAATTTATATGCAAATTATTACTACTAGCCTGAACGAAGTAAGCTTACCTAATCTATAATCTACTAGCAAATTAGCGTTCTAACGTTTTGTATGACAAATAATATTGCTAATTAAACTGACTATTCCAAATTTAAATAATGATTAGGTAAAATACATAAGAGAAAGCACATATAAATTTAAGTTGGTTATTTTTCATTTTGGTCTGATTTTATAACACTATATTATTAACTCAAACTATATAGATACCTATAGGTATTAAAGTAAAGAATGGATGATTACTTTTATTACTTTTTAGTGAAAAGAAAACCACAAACAATGAACACCTCGTTATATCTAGTAAACAGTGTACCGTAAAAAATATTTAGGTAAGCGTAATGAATAGTACCTAAATTAATGAAAATTTTAATATAATTAAATAAAAAACAAACTTGACTTTAAAAGCAATGCACAGCTCTCCTACAGGCGTTCTTAAGTATTGAATTTAAATGTCATTTACACTTTAATAGCTTCGGTCTCCACACACATATTTCGCTAGACTTTACACGAGTCGGATTGTCAAGCGCACGCTATTGAGAATACATAAAAATGCTATAAACGAGACGATGAGAGCGTTGCAAAGTTTAATAAAATTAATTATTTATTTGTGTTTGTTTAGGTTATTTTTAATTGGGTTTGTTGAAAATATATTAAAAGTCTGTAATAGGTTTGTTAGCTACAAAGGATGTATCCAGTTTAAACTTTAACTTAGTGTTACTTACGTGTGTAGGACCGTTAGTGATTTAAAGGAATCATACTTTCAAATACAACGGTCGTCAATACAAAAAAAAGACACTAAGGGGCTTAATACGAGTATAATTTAAAATAGGGTATTATATATGTATGTCTCCAATGCATCAAATAGGTTTTGATGCATTTGAGACATATTGATCTACATGAGTTATTAAGAACCGAGTGTTTTTTTTTATAATGAAAATAAACAAAGGAAGGAGGTGCGCATTACTTAAGCACAATAGTTACCTGGAATATAATTGTTTTTAAAATATAATGATAATCAAAAGATATTACACATGTCAACACATTGACAAAGATCTACGAACTATGAAACGAAACTGTACTAAGGTACTATATGAATTCATCTTTAGTAGGTAGGTATTATTTGCGTCCATTGCGCATACATTAGGAAGAATGTTGGTAGCTGTATAATATTCGAGAATTTATAGAACAAAATAAACTTGCCAAAGAAAAGATAAAAGTTTTAAGATTTCATTTAAAACAGCCCCCATTTGGTAAAAACTTTGCAAATATCATTTTCGCGCTGTGATGGAAATTTCCACTGAGAGAAAAACACGAGACAGTTTTAAAATTATTCCGAGAATTTTTAACTTTAATATTTTCTGTTTATTCAATATATTATTCTACACTGTGCACTTAAAATAGGATGAATAATTGTTTTCTGTGAGTATTAAAAGCTTAAACCTGGCTTCCATCTCTCCACAATAAAACCCCCGTGATTCTGTAACTTACGTCAAAGATCATGATAAAGTGCAATATTCTGATCATATCTAATCCTAGTGTTTATGTATTTAGCTATACAAATAGCTATGGAAATTGGCAATCTGTATTTTATCATCCAATGCTATACAACAAAGCCAGTAGACTAGTTATAATGTAATCTTGCAACATTCCAAACGCCTTGAGGTAGCTAGTTAAAGTGGCACATTCAACCGAAGAAATTACTCCCGAATCTATATGTACTATTTCCATTACTCTGATTAAACAAGATCCCACATGATGGTATTTAACTTTTAACTAGTTGTACACACATATACGCAATTTGATGGCGTGCTGAGAACCACATTTAAGCCCATCACGTTTTAAGTGCAAGCAAATACACGCTTTACCATCTATTCATAAGAGCTGTTTTCCAATTTGCAACACAGTGGAATGACGATCTTTTAGAATAGACTACTATTCTATCGATCAGTTGATGCCTCGGGCCGATACAGCCGTTTCTGTTTACGCTGTTTACCTATTTATAACCACCTCAGTCCCTACCTGCATCGAAGTTCGATCAATTCATATCCCGCTTTTCAATCGGCGTATATACGAAAACTCTTTCCCTTTAAACACGCATAAAGAAGTTTGAGAAATAAAATTTTCTCGCAGTTGTTATAAATAAGAAAAGTTGTGACGCAATATTCGAGGATTTCCGATTTCTATTTCTCGAACTAAGGCGGGGATACAAGACTTTATTTATGTGTTTTGACAGTATGCTGCTATCGGTGTCGTATGTACAAACTTATTTTTTCTTTTTATACCTATAGGGTTATAAAGTTGGTTAACGGAAGCGGAGCGTAATGTCGTTGAATAACATTTGCGAAGTAATTGCGCGTTCTTATTTTGGTATGTATTCCGTTGAAACCTAAAGTGGCCATATTCAAGTTTATCAGGTGAGAAGTGTCGCAGAGACGCGTGCCAACAATTTTAGTGTCCATAAACAGCAGCAGTTAGAGCTCATCATTCTTTTTAACGACCGTCGAGAATTGTTTATAGTGTAAAAAGTAACGCCGAGCCCGCAGCCCTGTGGGCCAAATGGCTAGAAATATTTATGGTTACTACACATACGTAGTAGGGAGTTAACAGATTTTTTCCGCGTAACATTTTATTGAATTTGTTTCAATTTAAACAGCATTGTAAACTGGATTCCTTGCTGTCTAAAGCTAAAATATTTTTATATTAAGATCGGAGGTAGTGCTATTAGATCGAAACTAATTTAAAATTATAAATAATAATATTATAATGACTGACTAAAAGAGTTTATGCAACAGACATTTCACAGTCTTAAGCCTTTCCTGTTTACATGCAAACCTGTATAGCTACTAAAACATTGTATAATACCTGGAATTAAAGCGTAGGTACTTATCTGATTAAAAAAAAAGCTATCCGTTATAAAGTCAACGCTTGTATGCCTATAACCTGAGGGCAAATTGAAGCGGGATTGCGCAACGCGCCCCATATATTATCTAAGTCGGCAGTAAAATGTTTGAGTTACCGATTCCATCGACATTTAGTGTCGAACAATCAGCCGTAGTCGGTGAGTCAGTTGGCGCCCGAGGATGACGGTGTACGCCTACGAAACTCGACTCGATGAAACCCTTACCATGTGCGATGCTATTTACTATCATACCTATATCTACATTGTACGAGTATACTGCCCACGCATAACCCACAGTCTAACACGACAAATTATCTATCATTATCATTCCACATCCACAATCTATAGGACATAAATATGCCATTCATAAAAACAAGGAAGAATAGTAATTGGTTTTTAATTACGAATTATTCAAGCGTAGACGTGTTCAGAGAATTGCAACAATGTATGTCCTTTGATTGTAGATAGTATTCTCGCAAGCGTTCCCTTAACCACGATTACATATTTTAATTTATTCCTTCCATCCTTTCCCCGTATTGCTACCATTGACACGGAATATTAAAGTACTTGTCGCTATTACATACGCATATTCCGAGTCCCTTTGCTACGTAGATGAAAAATTAATTGCCTTAAAGCTTTAACATGCCTATGTAACGGTATAAAATGTATTGATTTAAATAAAGGCAATAGGCTCTTTGCATTTTATTCATTCACATTAAAATAGTGGAAAAATACTGGTTTCAAGACTGTCACTTCACGTTCCATTCCCATATATGGCCTGTATTCTAAATGAAACAATTAAAAAGCTATAAATTCGTTTCCCACCTTACTATCGTGTAAGCTTGACTCATTATGGGGTATCTACTGTGGGATGATAAACACGTCTCTCGTGCCGAACGTAAAAACAACTTTTGTTAGCATTTTATGACAACAATTACGACCAATAAAACTTGTAGCGATTATTCGTCGCAACGATCCTTGTGGTCGCACAGTCGTCAACACGCGGTATGCTACCTGTTAATCACAAGGATATCTTAAATCCTGCACGATGATCTCAACTTTATTATATTCAGAAAGGGTTGAATTTTGCTTTATATTTTAGAACTCTTCTCTTCTATTTTAGAAGTCAACGTGACGTTTGGCGTGGATTTAACGGGCCTCAGGCCTTGACTCTATCCGCTGATCTATTTATAGTTCGTCATCAGCTGATGCTTGTTGTTATAAAGCAGGAAATCTGTTATTAATTTTTTAGTATATATTTTAACACTCAGAGATTGACTTCAGTGAAATTTAAATCTAACTACATAAAAATTATGAGCGCTTGACTATAGACGTAACTTAAATAAGCCTTTAAATATGGATAGTGTCATCAAAAGAAATGGCCCAGTACGCTAACAAGTAACAACATTGTTCTGGGGCGCGCGTTAAAATTTCGCGTGGAAATGCACCCAATTTGCCAGTTAGGGATGAGGTACAATTTGCTGTGTTATCTCTGCAACCCATCGTCCCGTGACGTACCGTCTACAGAATATATGATGGAGCTGAATTTCGGATAATATTTGTTAACCTTACGAGATTTAGATAAGAATATGTACGTACCTACCTACCTACACAAATTTTATAGTCTGTTTAGAATGAGTAAGAAAACTATAGCAGATATAAAAGAAAAAGTATTACCCGAAACTATACATACATGTTAACTATACAGGAAACAAAATTAGGATTTAATCCTTTCAAGATGTTTCGATATTTCTAAATTTTTATAATAAATTAAGTAGGTACCTATACATAAAATATACCATTTATAAGTCCGTTATTCTATTATATAACTATTTATATCCTTGACTTTAAAATAATTTTTAAAACTTATTGTTTCGGCTTCTGTTACTGAGAAAACTCCCCTGAGACATTTTAATAGTCAGCCGTCTAGTATTCTGTACGTCTGCGTCGACGAGTATCACTTAAATATTCATTGCACATTACCTATTGTACTTTAAAGGGCGCTTTCGTGACATTCACAGCGATCTATTATACGTATTTGTTATGTAGGTACAACAACATTTATTTCAACGAACGTAAATTCTTGCGAGCGTTCAACATTTAAATATCTACGCTATTGTATTTTTATGCTTTGAAATAAGAAGGTTTTTTTTTAATGTTGCAATTTAAAAATACAATTTGCAACGGTAAAATACCGATATTAAATAACAAACATACTTGGCTACTACGCTATTATTCATCGAAGTATAAGATGTGTAATGTTCAAATATTCCGACAGTACTTCGTTTCGTATTCCAACGGCACTCCCTAGTTATATTTTGAATGAAAGTCTCCAGACCTTACGTGTGTATCTACATATTAGAAACATAACATCGAACAGTCGTTGAATTATATTTCCTCATAAACAAACAATGCAAAGGGTTTACATTACCAAGAACGATATTTTCTCAATGTTCAATATTATTGAAATAGCATCCGCGCTTAATTGAGAATAATAAATTGTTGTGATATTGTTATTCCATTTATTAAAAAGTAAATAAGCAAAGAAAAACTAAACTATTGTAGCAACGATTTTTATTTTATTTGCTTACACGAAGACTCGTATAAAATAGGAAACCATTTTCTGAAACCTTGTAAAAGAACTCGAATATCGCTTAGATACCATATTGCAGAGGGAGTGCGCATAACATCGTTTCATAAGTAGGAAAGGGTCTTGTCCCTTACAAGTATGCTGGCATAACTTTATTTTGAGATTAACATAATAAGAGGGTCCATTAGTCCTTTGTTTAGGGTTGCTCAAATTATAACGCCCGCCGCATAAGCAAAATTAGTTATTAAGCTATGACGAAAAACAGGTGCCCATTCAATTGTAAAGATCCGCAGCAGATATATTTATCCCAACATATTTCGTATCACCTTATTACCGAGTTGAAAATAACATTCAATAAGTAATAAACATCATTGTTTTATCGATCCTAATTGGCGGATACATATGAATTTTTCCTACTTAAAGCGACCGCTTGAAATGATAATGATTCAATATTTATGGAAGCCCTTTACCAGTTTTTCAAGTCGTGAAGTAGGCATTTTAATGGGAAAACAAAAAAACGTGAGCCTTATCTGGGCATTTACATTTCATGGCGGGGTTCATAAATTAATGTAAAAACTTCGGAGTTGTCTAAGAAGAGGCCTTGCAATACAACGTAACCTCGTTATCTATGCTAAGTTTCAGTGTTTAAGGTCGACGGAGGACATCCGGAGGGCCAAAAATGACAGACAAGGTCATGACTAACTTACACTATAGAACGGATAACACGTTCGAGAAGGCATGAATAAAATTAATAGTATAGGTACATATCTAGTTGTTGAAACAAAGTGGCTACGCTCATAGAATGCTTAGGTATGTATTAATAATTTTTAATATAACTTACATATAAAACTATATCTTTCATCCACGATTTTATATAAATAACAATAAGAAAACAGATGTAAAATATCGAAGCTAGAGGCTTATATAAACTGGGACAGGAATATTTTGAAGGCACTTTTTACTACTTTCCAATTTCCTTCATACCAAAAGATAAAACTACGAATCAGACCCGGATCATTTATAAGAAACTTTCGTAAATAGTAAAGTTATATTATCAATAGTCAATACGTTTGACAAACATAGATATCCTTAGATTTTTATTATATGGTTCTTTTTTTTAGTATTTAGATTTAAATAAATTTCGATTGTTGTTAAATATTTATAGACAAATATGTATTAACAAAATAATATCTATTACATTAGGTATATGACAGGGTAGGGACCCTCTGTTTTAAATTACGTAGACGATACATAGCCCAAACAAATTATTTACAATTAATCCACTCATCCCCCTCGGATTAAAAATGCCCTCCCTAAGGGCAAAGGGACATCAGGTGTCGCAAAGAGCTCTATCGAAATGATATTATCTCCGACATATTCCAAGAGACGCAACCATTCCGCCTGAATACATTACGCCTACATTGATTTTTCCCTTTCGAGTTTTAGTTTCAACTTCGTAGTAGGGTAAAGAAATATAATTTTAAATTTATTTTTAAAAATATTTTGGTATGTTTAAATTTTTTAATCGTAAAATTTAGATATATGTAATGCATTGATAGATAATAGTGAACTAACTGAAGTCGATGTAGATTTTTTACGGAGCGTGTTCTACTAAAATGTGCAATTTAAATATTGCATTCTAAGCGAATCAGACATTAGTTCCAAGCGATTTAATTCGTGAAAAATAGAAAACATCGTTAGAGCGAGACATTTTGGAATTCCATTTTCAATTTGCGCTCCGACCTTTCGTCCGGGCTATGACCGAACATCGAACTTGGTCTAGACGACTTACCCACTTGACTTTTGGGAACATTCAAATTCGATTAAACACGTTATGTATCTAATTGTTTCGTATAGAGGTAGGCGTGGGTGATGTTAGATTGGGAAATAGTGAATTATAAGTACAATGTACCTAGGTAGATGATATTTAGTTAATATAAATCTGAAATCCCCTATTTTATATCATAGACCTATACCTACACGGCAATGGTACTCAATTCTTACTCATTCCTTAGTACAAATGGCAATATCCACGAATTTCATAAAAAAAGGAATACCTATACATATTTTTAACTTTGAAATTAATTGAAAATTTTTTCTACCTTAGATATTAAGTTTATTTAAATAATACCTACTATGCATGTTTTTATAATAGGAGTTGTTATATAAAGTATTATAAATATCAAAAAGAAAAATAGGAGGTAGTTATGTACCTGTCTTAGGCATATATCCTACCTAAAGGTGGTATCCGAGAAGCTTATATGCATATACTATATAATTCTAAATATACCGAATTGTACCTTGTAAACAAAGCCAACACCTACTGAATAAGATAAATAAAATTCCAGCAAAGACCAAAATGTTTTCGTTCAATATATAAAGTTGGTAGGTATCGCTTAATCGAAGGCTAAGCTGCAGGATGGCATTAATCGAAGACTTTACGAGGGTCGCGCGATATAGGCGAGCCAGATAATACATGTGCAATAAAAATGTACTTTTAATGAACGAAATTTGACCTTGATTCCGTAATTAAGTGATTAGTTGAAGACAGTAATACCTAAAAGTGCAGTAGGTATAGATACGCTTTATAGAAGTTTTTTTTTTGTTTTTTTCATGAATGTATTGTTACAAATGGGAGCTTTTAGATTGATCCTAGTAATTGTATTTAAATTTTAATATTAATTTTTATAATATTATAGTAGGTATGGTCATTTTATATAAAGTCAATTTAAATAAACGTTATTCGTCTAAAGTATCAATTTACATATTAAAATTTTATTTTTGTGTTTTTACAAACGGAAAAACTTTTGCTACTAGTACCTATTTTATTCAAACTCAGAGCATTATAAAGATGGCTGCCGTTCACCCCTCTACGCCGCACTTCACGCCAGGCGCAGCCTAAAATATTATGCACCCAAAATCCATTGTCTGTTGCCATGACAACAGCCCGCTCGATACCGGCTCTTTGCAGACGCATAACGAAACATGCATTCATCTCGCTTACTCCCCAAAATGTTAGATGCTGAATCCGGATTCGAACGAATGATCGCTTCTCACACTACGATGGCCGATTGCCAGATGTACCGACAGCAGCTACGTTAAAAGTACTAGAGGACGGTCTTGTTAGATTATTTATCAAATTAGATTTAGGTACCTTTTTTTTCCTCTACTCTTATTACACTATATGCAATCATTGATTACAATGCACCCTATATTTACATAAACTTTTTTTTTTAATTATTTTTCTCTCAGAACTTTTAACCATTATGAAGCTACAACTAACACCTAACGCTAAATAAAAAATTTATAAAGTTCTATTAAATTCACTAAGATATCACTTAATTTTTATAAACATTACTTACCATTTTATTTATTTGTAAGTTAATAGAGCTTTTGGATACCCAAGTACGTATGTTCTAAATAATATCACAAAAAAAACTACAATGCTTAACTTCCTCTTGCAAAAAAACACTAGAATTCACTAGATACATTTCTATTATAAATTTATTAAACTGATCAAAAAATATAGTTAGATATATTAACTTGTAACACTTCACACAGTTACATCTTTGCAAATGGTGTAACGATATTTGAGACAATTTCTAACCAAAATTAGAAAGTTTCACATCTCTCGCCCCATTGGTCCTTTCCAAATATTTCTTTATTCACCTTTAAACTTTCTCTTTTTTGTTACAATTCCTTGTCTTCCTGGATTCACCTCGAACGCGGAAGGGTATGGTACACTTTCTCCTTTAAAACAATAACCTTTTGTTTCTGACCCATAAAAAGTTGTGCTTTTTTTCGTTTCTTTATCTACATAGATATTTTATTTATTTTAAATTAAAATCATTTCTTATGTAGGTTTATTTTTTATGTTAAACTTAGATGTAACTGTTACAGTCAATAGGATTAATTAACTAATACAAAATTTAAATAGTTTTATAAGTAGGTATTAATAAATGTTTTAACAACCTATTTCTATTAGATCTAGATTATGGACCTGGAGATAGAAAATAATATTATTCATGACTATTTTAACTAACTAGGGTAATGTAGTAAAGTGGAAGTTAATTAAGTCATAAGTCGGAAAGCATTTAACTCACTTAGGCTAATGATTATGTGAATAAATAATTAGGTATTAAAATCAGTTTTTGATGTGTACATATATATTAAATAATTACTCCTTTATCTGAATATCTTATGGAGTCAATATTTATGACATAAATGATAACAATAGTCCTAAATGTTATACTAAAAGTTTAGATTCACGATTTCAAAGATGCATAAAATTTTGGTAGTCCATATTACGTCATGGAATGTTGACGTAGTTCCTATGGGAATGTAGAGATGGCGCTTATTTTAAAATACATTATTTCAAAAATGTTATGGAGTTTTTCTTAGTAGTTTTTAATGAAAGTTTTACCTAACTTTCAATTTAAATTGTAAATGTGTTTTACGAGTGATTATTTTATTATGTGTCTCATACAGTCACAACGCATGAGACACATAATAAAATAATTTTACTCACTGAAATCCCGATAAATAATTGTAGAGCCATAAGATAGAGCCATCAAAATATTTTTTCCCATTTTAAAAAACCTGTAGTGGTACTTTTCTTAACTCACAATTAACTTACTGAGTAGCTCTTTAGTTTAAATAATTATTTACGTTAATATTAAACAAATAAAAAGTACGATATTTAATTAATTTGTACTTATTCATAGTCACACTTTCTCATCATTCCAGAACTATATCTTATAGAAAAATAAAGTTTTTTTTATGGAACTTTCAAATTCAGTTCTAAGTAAATGTATTCTCTATCATCCTATTACATTAATGAGATATCATTTAAATTAGGAAAATTATTGTCTTCAACTTTGTTTTCATAATGTTTACAATTTTATTTAACCAATAATTAATCACGTAGATACTATGTAAATAAGATATATGTATTTAATTCACTATGAGTATTAGTAACAATAGTTAAGTAAATTTTCAGAGCGATTCAAATGCTTACCTACTTTTAGCTGTACCTACTAAAAATATAAAAATCTCTATTTCATACTTTTTTTTCTTGCACCTAGATAACAATAGAGTAAAAGGAACAACTGACTTTTTTTTAGTAAAATATTTTGGAAAATTGGATCAGCTTCAGAAGAGGAGAGAGAGAGAGAAACTACAAAATGTTTTATAAATACTCATAAAAATTACTCCTTTTATAATAAATGTCTTGATAAGATATAGGTTTATTAATTAATTATGTAGTAAATAGGTAGATATGACATATCAATTCAAACTATAAGTATTTTATAGTACGAGAATATAGGTAGGAATCTACAGCCAAGGGTTCTTATATTTTCAGTAGATACTATGTAGCTAATTCCTACTTTGTATATGTACCTACCAATGTAACTTTGTGTATTTAACACTTATTAATAGCAGTTACAAGAGCTTAATAAAAATTAACTCTTACACCTGTATTGATAAAGGTTATAACTTCATTTCATATGAAGTGGATATTAACCATTATATGAATGTAAAGTCAACACAATTAAGGATAGTATATGTTCGTGAGATTCATATTTTTATAGCCTTTATTGGTTATAACATCGCAATAAAACAATGCATTATGAAGGTAATAGATTTTATTCAGTGTTTCTTATAGCTAGTTACAAGTAAATGTAATTATAACAAGTACTAAAATTACATTGTATTTTATGCTTAGCAATTAAGTTTGAGTACTAAAACTATTTTATTACTAAAGATACTAGTTACGATAAGTCATTGTATTGTATTTGTAATGAGCTAAAACTAACAGTTGAAAATTACGAAATTAATATACCGTTCACTTTTGTTGGGTTAGTAGCTAGAGTACAGTTTGTTTTAAACATATGTAGATTTTATTATGAAATAAAAATAATGTTACATAATGAAAGGAAGTTATAAAAAACTGACATAATCGAGAACAAGAATAATACAAAATTGTTGTATGTAATTTAAAAAATGTAATTAAACCTTTTTTGTCAATTATATTTAATTTTGTAAACTTAACACATTTCTAAAATTACTAACATGTTATGACAATTGATAAACTATATTCTTATACTTCTAATCAAGAATATTGAAGACTTCTTCGTGCTACTGCAGCAAGTGTCATCTTCTGTTACGTATACTGAAGGTATACCGGAAAGAATGAGGCACTCAGGATACATTCAGTATACGTACAGAAGGCGACGCGTAATCTTCTCTTCTTTCTTCTGAAGATCTTCTCAGCGATGGTAAGAAAAACTTATTACAAAAGTACACTTTTTATTAGTTTTAAAATTTACATTAAAGCTAAATTTATTTAACATCTAATGCATTGTTTAAATAGTCTTAAATTATAATTTCACAGCTCACCACTTTGACTGTAGGTAATTCCAATCGTCGAATAATCTGCAACAAAAAGTAAAATTTTTACCTTAAGCTTAGTTAGTTAATATTTACGCTATCTCCACACAACAGCTCTCTAAATTAGTAAACTTATGTGCAATCGTAAATAAATAATGACTTTGCGAAATCTTACACAAATTGCACAGCCTTTGTAAAGCCCTCACCAAACAATACCTTTTGTTTGCGAACCACCAATGAGGGAGCTCGTTTCTTGCAAAATTACAGGATTGGTTTGCAAAAATTATTTTCGCAAACCTGCGAGCCGGTAGCAAATTACAACCATTCTTTACTGCCTCGCAGCAAGGTGGGATGACAATCGCCTATGGAGCCTATTGTCCTTCCCGTTGTCGTAAACGAAGGACACATTACAAAAGCTATGCTCTCAGCCACTCATAAAAAAGAAAAGAATGCCTGTCAGACCCGGCTCAGGAGGGATTGAATAGAATAAAAAGAGCAAGGGTGCAGTATAATTTACGAGCGTGCATTACACCGGGCCGGCATTGCAATCGATTGCACGAACGGCAAACGGCGAGGTTAAGCGTACGGGAGCGTTAGATGCGAGAGAGGAGGCTAGATCGCGAGACAAAGCACGTGACTTACCGGTCGGTCAGCTGTTCGAGCGAGGTAAACATTGAGGCAGGCGAGGGCGGCGCGAGTGAGGACGTGTGGTCGAGCACGGCGTCTCTGGGCGTCTGTCGGTCTGGCGTCGGGGCGCGCGTCCCGTCTCCACATCGATTGCCGCCCTCGCGGCGCGCGCCGCCACCTAGCCACCCAGCCACCCAGCCACGAATAATCCCGATGCAAAATTTCATTACATACGCCATGATCGTTGTTATTTGCACCCCGTAATGTTTTTTGATAGTTTGCTCAGGATCACTGTTGACACGTTCATTTATTTGTCCTATAATTATTATCTATTTCTACATCAAACCTGAATGTACTATTCTTAAAATGTGTCAAGCCGTTCCGTGTTAAATTCGATAAAGTTGAAAACACCTGTTCCTGTTTAACGAAGGCTCTGATGTCTATAATATAGGTAGACTCTTCTATATGTATTCTTCTATATCTATATATACTTGAATACAAAATAAAAAGTTTTAATACTGCAGTGCAGTTGTAATGACTGAACAACAACTGTACTTTAATACAAAAGGTTGTCTCGTGATAACAATAGTATCAAGTGTAATTGTATGCAGTTAAGGTAATTAAGGATAGCACGAAGTTGTTTCGGTTTTATTTATTTAAGTCTTTATTTTATTTTATTCAGGTCGTTAACAAAATATAAAACTGACAAATTAATTGTTTAATAAATAGAATATTTTTTATAAAAATAAATATAAACAATTCCTATTTTTTGTGATTCTTTTGTAAGAGATAAGCTTACTATCAACTTGTTTTCCAGAATCTTTCTTAGAGTTTATAAGGAAATTCCAACGTCACACCATTATAGGGATATAGAAAGCAAATGACTGTGTTATGAGATGGTCGACCGGCGATTAAACGGACAGGCCACTAGTTAGGGGAGGAGTCAAAATCGTAAAAAATTGGGGTGGCAACCCCAACAGCACCCTGGAACAAAAAATTAAGATTTATTCTCAAATCTGTAACACAAACTAATGGTCGAGAATTCCGCTCGGGCAGTTAACTAGTGGCGTTTGATTTTAAATTCGAAATATGTTAATTAAAGAAGATATAATTAAATTTAAGCTCTTCGATAGTCAACTGTTTTGTAAAGGAATTTTCTAATTCTGGGATTCAAGAAAGTTCTGATAGATCAATATATAAGTCACAGTGTTTGTATTAATACCATATAGGTTAATTAATGTAAGTAAATAAATACTGAGGTTCTTCTTATTATAATTTACTAAGTACCTAAGAAGTAGCGTTACCTTATAACGGAATATATAGTTACAGTATCCTTTGAAACTATTAATAAAAATATTTGTTATAAAATCACCGTAATTCAACAATCCAATCTTTTCTATTAATTTGATCTTTTTAATACTATCGATGAATTTAGCTGAAATCTGTTACCTAATGTCAATATTGTACGAGATTGAGTCTAT
Organism: Eurema mandarina; assembly: GCA_018238005.1. NCBI lineage: Eukaryota > Metazoa > Arthropoda > Insecta > Lepidoptera > Pieridae > Eurema > Eurema mandarina. The sequence continues at coordinate 36,563 of DWAJ01000035.1, read as the reverse complement.
ATCGACATGATATCGCAATAATTTGTGGTGCTACCCCAGATTATAATATTTTAGCCCTCCGTTGGTATCTGCTTACAGAGGGAAACCCTTGTTACTATTATCTTCTAAGGTTACCGAAAAAAATATACAAATAAAAAGGTACTAGTAACCTATATTGGACGTCACTGTGTATATGGCAAACTTATTATTCTTCAAATATACATTCAATTAAAAATTATACATACAGCTCTCTTTTCTGGTCGAGATTATTTAAAGCGATGTCATTATAACCAAAGTCGTTTATTTATTTAGCATGTTAAATATATAAGAAGACTAAAATACATAGTAAAATATATCATATAATATTCAGATTTATTCTTAAATAGATAGATTACGAAATAAACTGGAGCTTTAGGTTAATAGAAAAAAAAGTTCATTATAAAAATAAAAGAAAGAAAAAGAGTAGTCTCAGTGGTTTTAATTACCTGTTTTAAACATGATACGCTTAACTTATGACTATGTAGGTATACCTACGTTCCTAATATGAAGGAGCTACATTATAAAACTTTAAAACAATAAAATACCTTTGTAGAAACCCCTTTTGTATTAATATGAAGTACCTAACTAGTGACTAACATAACGTAGGCGTCTTAATTGCTCGAAAACAAAAAAAAAACGTCCATAATCAAACAACGATAAATACACTTTATTAACTTTAAAGTTATTTAGTAACGAGTTAGCTTCCATTAATGTGGTCAATAAGAGATTCGACTTCACATTGAGAAGGGCGTCTTTGATGTCTGTACGTTCAATGCGAAACGTGTATAAATTCATGCAATTTAACTGCATGCTACTGCAATAATTCTGCCAACGCTGACTTACGCCGAGAACATCGATATGGGCAATTTGTATCGTTTTTATTCTGTAAAAGATTGAGTTACGATTGCACTGTGTCTGCGACATGTCCGCTTTTTAAAGTTCCTTAACCCGAGCCGTGAGATACATTTAAACTGCGATTTCGTCATTACGAATGCCACGCCGATATTGCTCTTTATTTATTTATAGCAATTACTCGCGTTAGTGACTTGCAGAAAATTAATTAAAAAGTTTAGATAATATATTATCCATAGTGTTAATAATTTTATTAATATTTGACTCTATTATAAGTTAAATCTTAATTAAATTACTTATTAAAATATGAATCATTTTAAACCTTTTAGTTCATAATTGACTGTGAAGCCTATTTTCTTTTGTTTAATTCTGAAATAGTTTACTAATACCGTTTACTTAAAGTACCTAACAATATCTAAAAGCTAATTAGATACAAGAAAACATCAAAGCTAGAGCAAAAAATAATATCTATCAAATATTTTTATAACAGCTTTGTCATATTACTGTTGTTCACACAAATCCTTGTAAATATATCTACTTATAGTATGTTTAATTACCTTCTAATTTCTTATAAGAAACCGAGTTTAAAATTTTTCTAGTTAGTTTCTCCAAGAAAAATAAATAAAAGCCACTCAATAAACGTTTTTAAGCATTTGAAATGGGTTGTAAATCATAAAAAAACTTATAACTTTAATCATAAACATAGCGCCAATGAACCAAAAGAAATATAGGGTAACATAAAATTAATTTTATGATTCTTTAATCATGCATTAAATTTTTTACTGTTTATTTCATAAAAACTTTTTTACTCACCTGCAGGGGAAGTTTTTTCGATATTTACGCTTTAATTTGCACTGGGAATTTAATTCAATTTTTTTAGATGGTATCTCATTCAAAATTTTTACGTTATTATTGATGAAAAATTTAAGTTTGTTTGACACTTAGGCCTAAAGAGTGGAGGCGGCGGCAACCGGCCGTCGGCGGCCATTTTGTGGCGCTACAGTCGCGCCCGCTCGAGCTCATTGGTCGAGTGACGTCACGCGCGCCATGACAGTCCACCATTGCTGTGAATTCACCAAATTATCATATCAATTAGGTCATCCAAAAATAGATCGTACCACGTTGTATTAAGAACATTATAACTGTAAATATAACTTCGCCACATACTTGACGCATCTATGCCGTTTAGTCCGCATTCTTGGACCAGGATTTGTCTTTTTAGTTTGTTTTTAAATGCATTTAAATTGGGGAATCATTCGAACTTAAGTTTGAGCTATGCGACAGCTGAAAATCATGTCCAGCCTTTCTACATGTTAGTATGAAGTGTGTAAGTATATTGTAGTTTCATATTTCCTACTTTAATTATTACGTCTAATAACGCATCGATTTAATTAAAGAAATCTAGAAGGTCTGTAATATTTAATTCCTTGTCAAAAAGGATATATACACACATATACAAATAAAACATTCTAATGTCGTTTTCTATATTTCTTAAACATACCTAAAGCTAACGAAACGCTTACGTTAAGAATATATGTCTACGTAGCGATCTAATCATTTTTTACATGAAAGTACCGAGGTAAGATCCCGGCATTTAATAAGATTGCCGAAAAGGTTATATCTACCTTCTGAGAAAAATCACCGACCTATTTTCTGATGCCAGACACAGGTATACCTACTTACTAAAGTTTTAGTAGGAGTACCTTAGATATTTTTTTCTCTAACACTCTAGCATAAAACCTATAAGTTATGACCTTTTTTGATATTTGTTATTATTATTCCTAATTCAAACAAATGAAGATAGAAGCTTTTAGATGTCACAGATGTTTTGTAAGAATATTTTTCAGTTAAAGATACCTATGTAGGTTTCCATAGCGAATAAGTGACTTGAGCGTGAACCTTCTAAGGGCGGAAATTGTATTTCCTTAGGCCCAAGTGAAATTGAAAAACTCCATCAAGGAGACTCTTAGTGAAATTATATCTTTAAATAGGTAGGTATATAATGTAAATTAGCTAAGCATTATAAGGGAAAAGGGGACAATTTTATTTCATTACTCATTTATAAGTAGTTAGTGGATTGTGTTTCTGAAACCGCTTCTTTAATTTTAATTGTTTAATTTATTAAAAATATATATTTGTACATATTATATAAACATTATGTACGGAATATATCATAGTTTATTAAGCTTCATTATGAATATAAAACATTTAAACGATTTGTCTTATCAAATATCTTTCTACAATGCTTTCGTTATTAACGTAACAATCAGTTAGATAAGAACATCTAAGATATTATGCAAATGTTATAGAAGTCTAGGGTTCGTTACAAAGGAAATGATTAATGTCAGAACGCGTTTTTAGTTAATATTATTCTATTGCACGCCCAATTCCTTTTCTAATACAATATTACATTTACTCTTAATGAAGTTCTACCACATTTTATTCTAAATAATTAAAGACCACCGTAGCTTAATAACTGTATCAGTCTTTGTAATGCCGACGGTAATTTCGGGCCTTTTTCTTTTACAATTTATTGTTATAAAATTGGAATCAAAATGGACGCTCGAAGGGATACGCGCATCTGTTCGCCGCTTATTTATGTGATCGGTCTACAGATTAGTCTCGTACATTTATAATTTTTATTTGAAATCGCATATTTATGATTATTATAACGTAGCCCCGGATAGAACCTATTTCATTTTTTATCCGTAGGTATTTTTCTAACACATAAATCGACCGCAACTTGTTAATTCAAATGTCACTGGAAACATCTCGAATCGCTTAGGTAATATATTAGTAACAGACATACAAATTGGCGTTGTTATTGAGCCGATAAACATATACCTAACACGTGTTATGTTAAAGCCAAGCTTTGTAAGCTTTTCACGTTGTTACTAATGAATGTTTACACTAATCAGAATATATTACACATCTTCACTACACTGATAGATATCTCCGCGTAACAGCTATAACCCCACCTAGTACCGAAAATAACTGAGGAAAGTATTTTGAAACGTAAAGCAAACAGTGAAGCGAGGTCATTGCACTGACTATTTTTATATTTGTCACAGAAGTCTTAAATCAAGGGTATAAGAGTTAGAATGGATCGCGATATCTATGTAGACGATCAGATGCAGATACTGTGACATGCTGTGACCTTGACCGGATGACGAATTCCGTCCTTGTGGGGTCGTCGGCTTTGATACGACGTATGTAGGTTGCTAGCAAAGCGTCTAGTCTACGTTATGCGTTATCTCATCATCGCATGTGAAGCTCTTATTATTTATAATATTATTGTACATTTTATTTTATTCTACAATCGAGTTCATTCACTATGCTCTACGTCATTACGCTACTCGTATGATAAATTAAAGTATTAAAATCTATTGCTTGTGCTTTTAAAACGGCAACTTATTTCGAAAGTTTAGGTGAAGGAAGCCGAAGGCATTTTTGATCTAGAAGTAATATCAAAATAAAGCCCATAGTTAAACAATTAATCGATTAAATTTGGTATTTATTTGATAAAATATTTAAATCGTATTACACAATATAGTTTTAGATAAATTCATTTTAAAATAGCACTTTTGCAAAAAGTATGTAGACTTAAGGTAACCTAAGTTCACAATACAAAGTAAAGGCACTACGCAACGCATATCAATGTAGGCGTCTGACATCTGGTTTAAGAAAAATTATGGTAAAACACACTCGGCCATAATTGAATGTGCCTCTGCATTGACTTTTAAATGTAATAAGTGCACAATTTACGAAGATCTTGCTCTCCAAATGATATTGAATAAATTAAACGTTATTAGTACTCTGGACTATTTCATTTGTATTTATGTGGAATATTCGATGATATTGCTACTTCGGTTTGATTATTAATTGACAAAAAGATCAAAACGCTTTTGTTAATTAATTGTATGCTTAAGTAATATTAAAGTTCATACAATTTAAATATTTTTAACATATCTACATACATCTGATCGAATAATGCACATGTAGCTTCATGTAACTCGGGAATTTTCAATTTCATTCAAATTTAAAGATAAATTAGCGATAATATTTTTTCTTCGTAAAAACCCTCGACCTTATTTATGAGTTTGTTTTTTCCGCACAATAAAAAGCTCGGGCTCCTAATTCTCTTTATAGAAGAGGCGAAGTTTCTTTTGTATTACGTAATGTAAAATCAATAGAATCACGATCTAAAACGTATCACGCTTAACGAATAAAATAAAATATATTATATGTTATTAATTAAGTACATTGTTCAATGGCTCCAGAAGATAGATATGTAATTAAAAGGTAATATGAATAAGTAAATATAAAGATTATTTTGCTTAAATAAAACAAAATTACAGAAATAATATGTATTTCGTAGTACATAATTTATACCTCAGTGCCAAGAAAACATTTTGTCATGATGAAAATTGACACAAAACTCATTGCATCTTATTTAAAGTCGTCTGAATATAATAGATTAATTTATGTCCACACAAATTTGAAGACCTAGATTTTATTACCTACGCCTGCCTATTTGATAAATCAAATTTGCTATTTCAATCTTATTACATTAAGTGATGCGATCATTTTATACAATCAAAATGATATTTTAGTTAAACGCTACCTTTCATACTAAGTTGAACAAAAGAAAATTATTTACTTATTATCTTGAGTTCCAATTACGTAAGTTTAATTAAATTCTTACTCAAGAAAAATACAAAATAAATATAAATAATAATAAATCTTTATTAGTACCTACCAAAAATGACACAAAGATTACAAATTTTAGGATCATGGCTATGAGGGCCAGAGCGTAAAGACCCTCACTTCTAAACTAGGTTAAACCTGTATCTTAGAAGTCAGTGCACCTTCAGAATTATATTATGCGCATAAGCCAAGATAAATACAATTACCTTAAAGACAATTAAAAGTGTTAATTACATAACAAAGTAAGCTTTATTAAAGCTCTTATTTTTTACTTTTGTTACATGCATGCACGTATAACTCTGATATCGAGGATGTGTATTGCATTATTAGTTCAAATTCTTCGAAAACTTCAAAAGGAATTGCACGTTTGCCAAAAATCACAGCTGTGTAGAAACATGTCGCACTGAATACTGATTAAAGCAACGTTATTGTTTTCGTTTTTTTCACTTTCGTCCCCGCGACTTTTGGCCGACCTATTGAATTTTTCATGGCGTTCTTTATTGGAATTTCTTATGAGCTCCGCTGATAATACACTTAACATCTATATATATGAGCAAATGACTCTCTAAGAGGAAGTCTTGCAAATTATACGAATCATTAGCATACATATCACATTCAATTCAATGATTCTTTATGACTGTTTGAATTAGTTTTATTTTCGTAATAAAAATCAATGCGTATACATTATCTGCGTGATAGATTTCAAGCTAGGCCTGCTGTGAATATATTAAATAGTAACATATTACTGTATAAAAAACGCTATTATGTTGTTTTAGTATCTCGTGTTATACCATTAACGTTGTTTTTATTGTCTCGTCTACTGAAATATTAAAGAGCGTGCTTTAAACAAAATATTCAAGATAATGTCAATACGATAACGCATTAAAATTGATCGAAACGCAATAAAAACAACAATTAATAGATTACTTCAGTTCGTGTGACTGTCGACGTACGAACTCGAATATATGCGACAATGTGCCCTTCGTATCGACATTCCTTTATCACAAACGTTTAGGTGCGAAGAAAACATTGTAGGCGCCGTTATATACTAAAATGCCTATATTAATAGGTAATATGATAGTAAAACGACAAATTTTATAGCTCGCGACCTAAGGCACTATTGCATATATTAGAATTATTCCAACAATTTATCGGTAATATTGTTTTCTTAATAACTATTATTGACACTATGTTTCATTACAGGTTTTTCTAGCATACGAACATTCATAGATAGATCATTTTCGTACTTGATAAATAATAAAAGTTTTTGGAATTTAGTACCAACACGAATAGAAACTTAATGATATTATGATATCAAACATAACAATATATCTCTCTCTAGAAAAATCGTATGTTAAAAAAATTCATTAAATAATTTATGTGCGCGATTAACGTTAATCGCGCACGAGATATTTTAGTATATCTCTCATTAAGAATATATGCCTGTATTCTACTGAAAGTTATACGTAGGACGTGCAAATAAACTCGGTATTTTTATCGCCTCAAACCTTTATATAGTGGCCGTCGATTTCTCTTTATCTTCCAGCGGTATTCGGTTTATCACGTATAAAAAATATTTCACTGTTCAACAACTCAACGGAATATATACGAAGTACGAACCGCGGTAGTCTTTCGTAAGACATATTTAATTCTATGAAAAAGATGTTTTATATATAGAGAAAAATAGGGATTTAAAATTCCGTTTAGGTACTATACATCATTGAACCTTATACCTATATTATATAAACAGTACGCGATACTAAATCTAAAGTTTTAAATACCAGTTGGATAGTAAAGGTAAGACGCCCTTGTAGATTAGTACGTTGAAAAATCCCAAGAACAGAAGGAAATTTTCGATTCGATAAGCAGCCATAAAACACGGACCTTGAGCGTCATAAAAATCATGTCGATTCGGTTAAACGAATATAGTCTTAACCAGGTATCGTGTTTTGAAAAACCTCGTTTTTTGCATGATCCGTAACGGTTGCATTGTTTTACGACTTCAGAAGGGTTACTAAATTACGTAATATAACAATAAATGGTTTGAGGACAATAAATTTTAATAGAGCAGAAATTTATGAGCGATTTGCGGAGGCATTTACAACTGATGGACGAAAAAGTTAACTTTTTGTGTTCCACTGATAAAAAATATTTCGCCTTTTGGTGAGTTAGAGGAAATACTGGGATTTACGGAAACGTAAAGAACAAGAATTGCCCTAAATTGATATGATCTGTAAGGAAGTTTTCTGATCAATTATTTTAAATTACTTTGAGAACTTTCATCTGAAAAACAAACAAATCATAATAGAATTGGTTGCTATGATCAATGTAGGTTATACTTTATAAATACGTTAGGTCTCTCAAGATATTTTTTTATCTAAACTATGTATTCATTTCATTTCCTATCGCTCTGTAGGCACCTATTTATACAAATTAAAACCACTACAATTTTTATTTTGAATAAAATTGAGACCCAGCCGAGTTTCATTCAGTGAACTAGTAACTGAACAAAAACAATACAAATGAAAAGGGTATCGAATGCTGTTCGCATTTTCGACGTAGAGAATTTCCTATTATGATCCCTTCCCTAAAACTACTGTATACAGCATTTGTATAGCGATCGTCTGCCACGAGGATTAGACATGTTACAAGTGTATCGATAGAATAAAATGTTACTCATAGAATAATGAGTCTACATATTGGCTACAATAATTCTTTATTAAATACAAAAATTATTCTGTATAAGTAATTCATTGAACATCGTATTAAAGATTTTCATTATATACTCTGTTTACTTAAACAGAAATGCACCATCTCCTATAAATAATTCAAATTACTTTGAAATTATTTTAACGAGAATCTTAAATGGTCTCTTTATATTATATATCTCAAATTAGGGCATATTTATTGATTTTTTAATCCACAATCAAAGTTTACATCGATAAGTGGATGAGACGATCAACACTATTGGGATCGCACGTGTCTTTAAAAGCAAAGTGCGCACGTAGGACTCTTCATACCAAGCTAAAGGTATGTATTTTTAGACATAGTTTTATTCGCGACCAAGAGTGGAAATTTCAATAAAAATGCAAATTTTCCCTGAACAATTTTCTTCTCACTACCGTGGCGTCCGTTATTGAGTTCCATTGCATTATGCTAACGCTTGCTTCGTTATAACGTTGTACAATTTAGATTATCTCCGGCTGAAAATGTTTTATAATTTGTTTAGTTAATAATACTGCTTCTGAAAGATAATTCGCGTTATCTTTTCCATGCATGAACTTTAAACAACGAGGGATCATAAATGGAATATACAATTACATGAAAAGTTCATTAAAACGGAATTAGAAAATTTCAACTTTATTATATTATGTTGACGAGAAACTGAACAGGCCATTTTACATAGCTTTAAGACGCCAATCGAAACGTCAATACAAACAGTAAACACCGCAGTAAACAACTTCTAAACGATGTAATCTCCATGCTTAAAGATTTGCATTGTATTTAAAACTTTCCGGCTGGTTGATACGCGTGGGGCAAAAGAGGGTGGATTAAGGACGCCTCGAACGAGGAAAGAATACACAATTAGCTTTTCTTCTACCTGCTGCAAATATAAGACAAATATAACTTGAACTATGATTTCATAAACTCCTCCAATTTCCAATATAAAGTTTAATATAACTGGAAAACTGGGGATCGTATGCTATGGACGACTTAGAAGGGGGTTTTTAAAGCGTGTAGGAAATTCGATAGCACCGGAACTAAGGGGCCAGGATCGATGAGCGGAACTCGGATGGTCTTTGTTCAAAACCTAATAATTAGATGTTTAGTATTCATGTTCGTTACAGCGATAAAACGATGCTATTGTCATGTAAAAGAGGATCGATCTCTAGGTAATTGTATATTATATATATCTACTACTTGCATAAATATATAAAAGAGGATCAAATCTATAAAGTTCCTACAGATAATAAAATTATTAAGTATGAGATATCTTAAATTAATTCATATTTTAATATACAACTAACTAAGACAACTATGAGTTATTTAAATGTTGAATAGGAACCAAAATACAACCAAAACAGCAATTGAAGCTTCATAATACTGTTTTCTTTATAAATATTATTATACAGGGTTCACACAGAACATTACGCGTGAAAGCGAACAAGCTACCCTATGTTTGCGTTTAATATTCAACAATATCTTCCTACCGCAAATATTATTCGGTGCGCTTTGAAAAAACGTCTATATATTTTGCATAACGTTGAAATTAACTGAGGCTGCGCGTCGTTGATAAATATAGCCTTACGGAGGAGACGCAATAATGCTATCTAAATGACAAAGAAAATTCCCCATATACGCGTAAATGTTACGATATGAGTTTTGAATAACTGTATCGTTCGGCTTGATTATACTTTAGGGGAAATTTCTTTAAGAAAGCACAGCCTGGTTTTTATTAAAGAGTTGGACATTAGTTTTATTGTTTTTCGCAGAAAGGTAAACATTTAAAAGTTAATGGCGACACGTTTTGCGATGAGTCACTTTTGCATCATACCCCGAATGGTGCATTCTCTATTCATATACGTTATGTGAATCATCATTCTATGTAAACAACGTTGTACATAATGTAGCAGGTAAAATTTCTAAATGCTCCAGAAGCGTTTCGGGCGCACCCTCTGTAATAAGCCAAATTCGTCCGTAGGGAGGATCTACAAGTGATTTAAAGAGATTGTCAGTTAATGATCCCACGACGGCCACAAATTCAGCCCTTTCTTGGTACCTTCTGAGCTAATGGCCTCTTTATCTTCACCTTACCTTACCGGGTACCGACTGATATTGAAGGCGAAAATAAACTGTATCGACAAAGGCTCTCACTATCTCATTAAGCACTTAAACTGTCACAGTAAAGTGAAATTAAAACGATAATATTTTTTGCATAGATAATGTTATTGGCATATATTTTGATTGTATGGCTTTATTATATTATAAGCAATACGTCCGAATATCATCGTATTATAGCACTTGTACTCTAGGCAACGATAAATAACTTGTATCAACAATAAAAGTATTATACCATTGCTACGTAATCTAGTTATCTCTGATATTGTATATTAGCGGTGAAATACAGTTATCACAATACGACCCGGCGCGCCATTTTTCTGAACCGCCCTATGCCAAAATATTGTTACAGCCACCATTACCTTGGAAATATATTCATCATTAACTTTGTTATTTATGGAAGCGTGCTACAGACTCTACCAACGCAAACCTTATATTACCTAGAATATTATCCGTTTATATTGTAAATTAAATAAATACTAAAAGCACTGTAGAGCTTAACGCGTTATAGAGATAGAGAAAAATTACAACTACACGAGCCAGTTGCAAATGAAAACACAAAAATAATTACCCATCCAATATTAAATGTCTGGGGCTTAAATGCTTAACTTATAGCTTAAATATCTGCATAACTAGTTCGCTACGAAACGAACGACTGCTATCGATCTTTTGTTGGTAGGTAGATAACCTATAAGAGGATGAGATATGTTAATAATTAAAGATATAATAAAAAAAATTGTTGAGATACCTTAACTTACATATTTTAACATGAAACTCTTAGAAAAAAAGCTGGATATGGATTTAATATGTATTAAACATAGATAAAAATACTACGTATGTATATAAGGATTGTTCCCTTCAATTTATTTGTGTCCGACCATCCGTGTAAGATCGCCTTATTTGTTCGACGTTCTTCCCACACCTTACCTGTTTCGAGTTAAATCGAAATTTAAAAAAAGTCGATCGTCTCCGAACATTTTGGTTCGCGCGGCATTCAATAAAGTTATTCGATTCAAACTTCTTATATGAATGTTATATAGCTTTTATGATCTGAATTAATGTCATAATTGCGGCAGTTTTGAATAAAATAAATCGATACGGCTAACTTAAATAATACCGCCCGCAGCTTACAGTGTAGAGATGTTAAAAAACCATTTTAACTTGACCTGTAAATTTTTTCTTTATCTATTAATAAGACGCAGGGAAATGGTATTATAAGGGGTCACAAAACAGGGCATCTAACAATAAAATAAGTTATTCAAGATAGTTTAAAATAAATTAAGGTAGTAGGTATCTAACAAAGATATGATTTATTGTTATAAATTGTAGGATTCACATTGGTTTTAAAAAGACTCTTTTAAAACTATAACTTCATTTTTACAGTTTAAACATTTTATCTCATAGTTAAAGTTTGCAAATGAAAATAATAAGCAATATTTATGGTCTGATCAAAATTTTAATACCTGTGTCAAATGTAAAATTTAAATAATGTTTAAAGAATTTATATTTCTTTTAACTATTAATTTATATTATGTATAATAATAATATACTCCTAACATAAGCTTAAGAGTTTAAATGTATGTCTTAACATTTATTTGTTTCATTTTTTAATTTACCATTATATCGTTCAGTATTCATTGAAACTAAAAAAACATCTGAGCATGTATTTCAATTTAGTTCCTAGTGTCTCTTGTATTTTAAACTACAAGATTCTGACCAGATAAGAAAGGACTGTTACGTTTCCTACTCGCCTGAGTTTAGTACTTTAAAATGTTTAAGAATATTCGAGTCGGGGATCTTGTAAAGTTGGTCTTTGAGAGCGCTCTCGTATGAACACTATGTAGGATAGACAATAGCTATGCTTTTAGTATACTGTATGTAGGTATAGTTAGGCAGCGTTTTGCGGAATTGCGAGGAAACAGTGCCCAGGGGAGATCGTCTGGACTAAACACCTTCGTTTTTATTGTTTCTGTCTTATCCTTGCTATTGTATCTGAAACCTTAGTACATACAACGTATTTAATTTTCTGTGTAAAAATGTATAGGTATATCAGGTATTTCTTGTTAAAAGAATGTATGCTCTAGGTTCCTATTTAACATTTGATCATGTATGAATAATTTAATAATGTATTTAAGGAGTTAAAGTTTCAGTTCCGAGTTTAGCGGATCCCTAAATTTATATCTTAGAATAAATAACGCTTATTTTAGAGCTCAGCAATTCTATTAAGTTTATTTTCTTTCATTTCCATTCCATAAAGGAATAATGCAAACAATTTCGCGGTTGGTGAAACTTGTTTTATAACAATGTGAGTTCCCGTTCTTCGGACTATTTCGCCCAGAATCATTAATAAATACCATCAAGACACGTATTCAAGCCCCTAAAGTACAGCCATTAACAAAATCGCAAGACATTATCCCGGGCCAGTTATATCCACTTTAATAGCTGCCCCATAATCGTCGTCCGCACAATTGTACATTCCTCTTCAGAACGCTTTATCACATTAGTAACTCGAAATATATGTATGAAATATGCTCATACGTTCGTATCTATCCTTTGTGTAACATCTACACGAGGTGGCTATGAAAGGGCTGTAGGGGTCGAATTTTAAAAGGGAGGGTTTTAATGTTTGGTCATCGCTCCCGCTTGACCGAAAGGGTAATTTCGAGGCAGACAGCGAACGCATTTGCATTACAATGAGTTGGATCTCGAAGCGAGGGCTTCCGTTGTGAGGATAAGCTGCATTCGTTGTACATGGGAACAGTATATACGATATCGTACGCCGTTGGGAAAACTTGCTACTCTCTAGTATTAATTATTCTCCTTTTAGTTTTGCTGCAGACAGTTTTAACGGTAGTGCTATGAAAGTTTTCTCGTCTCATTAATAATTACGGACATAGGAAGCGTCCAGAATAGTTTAAAAGTGGCAAGTTTTTTATTACCTTTATTTAAGAATATTTAGATATCTATGAATATGAGATAGGAAAGTATACGGACGGATTATTTATTATCAAAATAATTAACTAAAAATAAATGTATTATGTACGTGTATATCTAAATTTTAAAGTAAAAACTGACCAAGCGGTCAATACGACGCTTTTTACCATTCTTAAATCGTACCAGACTAATTTACGGAGAATTTATTAATACAGACATGTAGAATCGCAAATGAACGTATCATAGTACCTATGTATACATATATAAGACATGGCAACGAGACGCAATCAACTGATATACGAAGCGCACGCTGCATACAATGATTGCACACGGATGCAATTGTCCCTTGCAAATGAACGTGGGCACCGGAATACATGAATATTTATGATGGGGCGAATATTAGATTACGTGACGAACTATAATAACCGTATTACTCCCAACGCGTTTATGTAATGGAAAAAGTTTTCATATAAAACATATTAAACTTTAAAAAGAACAATGTATTGGATACATGCACCAGACGCAACATAATTTATACACAAATAATGTCACGTCCCAAAGAATGTTACTACAGAGTTAAACAAACAATAAAACATACAACAGAAACAATGGGCACCATGACAATACAAGAACAACATTATCTTTTGAGAGAATGGAGTTAAAAAAGTGACAAAAATGTCTACACAATAAACTATTCAATCCTTTCCTTAAAACTCCGACACTTCCTTATTGCTTCGTAAATCTTAGCGCCGTACAATTTCATACATACAAAATTTTAAATTGTCACAAGTTAGAAAAAGTTTACGTAAGACAGTAAGCAGAAGTCGTTCATTCATCATTTTGAATTGAGTGAGATGTGTTATCTGTTAGTTGTACTTCTTGTAACCCACATGTTAATTCAGAAAAAAGTACATGTGAGTACAAATTACTTTCTATATATAAACTATGTATCTAAATAACAATAATAAGGAAACCCTTTGTTTATATAATTAATTAAGATAATCAATTAATAATTAAATCCATTAATAAGAAATCACCGACTTTATATCTTCATAAAATCGTAACACGCATAAAATCAATTAACGTTATCACAAATATCGTGAGCTTAATATTTTAAAGAGCCTGTCAGTGCAACGTGTTGCCAGGCACCAACCCGTCGCTTATTCCAAACTTGGCGGCATATCGAGGAAACTTGCCCCATAACGCCCACCAATTAAATCATTCCTAAACTATTCCATACTGCGCCAATTAAAAACGTATATATTCCAAGAACATAGATAGATATCCATCAGCGCCGAACGAATCGACAATTGTCTGTAATAACCTTACACCTTAATAACTTAATCTCTTATGTGTGAAAAACAAAATATCCGCATTTATTAAGGCATCACAATTAGAGGTGGTCGTAAAGGCGGATTCTATGCACGATTCGTGAATAATAAATTCGTATTGAAACATTTCGGAAATTGGAAATCATGTGTGGAAACAATGGACTTAATATAGAAATAGATATATGAAGCTAAATTTAATATCTACCGCGCAAAATTTGATTTCAACCCGTAGATATATTTCGACGAATAGCGAATAAACAAAATAAATTTCATATATTACAGTAATTGGTCATAGCCCACAAAAATGTATTTTTATATCATAATTTAGAACTCGCAAAATTGTTTTATTTTCAAGTTATAGCAATATTTTATTATTATAAACTATCGTTTGGTTTAGAAATCTGACAGGCTTTGTAGGCTTTGTACTTACGTACCTATTCAGAGTAATTGATTCTTTTATTGTAGAAGGTCGATGTTAACATACGTTTTACGGCTACATTAATTGCATTGACCTACTGAAAATGGTATCATTGGAAGGTTTCTGTATGAATATTGATTAGACCATAACCAAGGAATGCAGGTCAATACGCTGATAATAAGAGATAATTTTATTTATTTGCTATTTTCATATAGGAGTAAATAGTCTTGAACGGTATACATGTGATTTACAAGAATGAAGTCGGTCAATTTTATAAACCTTATTTTTTAAATTAGGTATTTTATAAAACTAATTTAAAAAGTAATTTTTAGAATTTTCTAGAAAGAATACAAAATTGAGCCTTTACCTGTATATGTATGTTATGTATAAAATTTAATTTTGTAAATTGATAAAAACCAACAAATTATATACCATTAGTTAATTCACCGAAATATTTCCAAAATGTTTAGCGTTCGGAATTGCGCAAAGCCATTGTTTATTCACGATACATTAAGTATTTCAGAGTTCCAGACAGCTATTAAAATTCCACTTTAAATTGAAAGTCAAACTCCGACTCTCCAGATTTAGCCAAGGCGTCTACAAAAATTAAGTCAATCTTATAAAATCCAAGTTATTTAAGATTGAACTTCGTGGACGTCTGCTTCTGACACTTCAGTTTCTAGTAATTAAAATATTTTCCTTTGACCACGTTTTAATTAAATCTTGTATCTATTTGAGATTTTAACTAAAAATCATAAGTTTTAATTAACTTATAAATAGCAATTGTAACTTATAATGGCCCCGAACATACCGTTCAGAAATAAATCTAATTTCTTCGTATCACGAAACCGGGTTAGATTAACGACACGAGCAATTATGCATTGTTGCTCGCCCGACTACATTACTTATAATTTATCAATACAGTCGATCTGCAAGTATAACTATACGTGTTCGTAATTAATTGTAATTATTATTACTTTATTCATTACCTTATCGTCCATCGATAACATTAACATTGTATCGAGCCATAATTGCATGAATAATTTAACGAATTCTTTGGGAAAGAAAGCGCCGCTTATACAGGTCAAACTGTCAAACGTTTGTTAATGGCCGATTAACTTTAGGGCCAGTAATTAAGGTCGTTGGCAGCCGTCACGTACAACATTATCTGTTTTAAAACTTTTCCAATTTTCTACCGTAGGTAAATAAGTTTCATTGCTCTGAATATTTAAATGAGGCCGTCGTTTAGACTTAATCGAATGACAAATTAAAGTTCAATAAATGAATCGTTTATTAAGATTATGTTAAATCCGTAATACATAGGTCATGATATTATATAACTGCAGATTGCCTATGTCGAAGTAAAACCGAAATCGTGATAAACCATTGGATTTGTCGATTTTAAATGGCTTATGTTACAGAAGGTATATATTTACCGCAAAAAAGAGAGCGTATAACTATTCGCATAATAAACCGCGCATAAAAATAAAACAAACGTAACATAGTCCAGCTAAGCCCTTCACATGGCTGAGTCGTAAAGACCGGAGTAAAATAAGTAAAAATAAAGGGCCCGAAGCGAGAGAAGTTCAAAGGAACTTTTGCTTTTTAACCAGTTGGTCGCCAACTTTAAATTGGTTTCTACCGTCTACGACCCTCGCTGCCAGAATGGGAAAACTAGTACGTGAACTTTTGTTCTCATATAAACCTATTTGAGTATATACATAGTGTACACTACACTTTCGGATAGCGTTATCTAATTAATAGTTCTTTGCTGGTGACAAAACTAGTATTATCTAGAATAAGATACATATTGAATGTCAAAAGTTTTATCGTACTAAAAGCATCGTGCCAAAGATTTAATTGCAATATAAAGGGGTTTATATAGCTAACAAATTCATTATTCATGCATTAACTTTTAGCTAAAAGCATTCGAATGTATATTATGTGTAAGCCGAAATCGCAATTACTTAAATTCAGATCATGTGCCTGTAAACAGCGGCCGTAACTTAGTGAGAAGTATAAAGTAAAATGCATATTTATAACGTTGGTACACATAATTTGTTTGCTTAATACCGCCCGCGCCACCGCTATCGATTTTCTTATGAAACAGCAATGCACTTGCTGTAGTGTGCTTGTTTTGCCTACGACCTCTGGTATACGGTAGGTCATAATTTCCCTTACTTTACGATTAGAATTTCGTGCAGAATAAAGGAAAAAGTTTCATGTTTGTAGCAGGTAGACTTTATTTTAAATCCTTTGTAGGTTGGTACCAAATGCGTTTTTTACATTGGGATAAAAACATCTTCATAGTTAATTAAATTAATAAATGTTGTCCATTTTTAAGTACTTATACACCGACGAATGAACACGTAAATCGTATTTATGACTACAAACGTCGGACGTGGAGATTTTCTTCCTTAACTCGCGAGCACAAATCATTCATTTGCACGCATATGTTTTATTAATAGCTATTGATAGTAACAATGTAAGAGTGACGTCCATAAAATGTTGAGGAAACTTAAATCATGTTTGATCTAAATTTAATTTTATTACTAATAAAATTCGCGGGAGACAATCCAAGGCCGTAAATGCTATAAAATTATTTACATAAGTAAACCCTTGCCGTGTTATATTGTTTATACCGCGTATTAATAATGATTTATTGTTGTTATATCTGTTTAATGTGTGTACACATGGGTTATAAAATATTTTATGGGACACTTTACGACGGTGTAACCTCAGAAATGCTTTTATTGATATCTAAGCGCCGCCCCAAATTGAACTCGTTAGCGAAAGTCAGTCTTGACTCTCGAGATATGGTTAATAGTTTAAATACGTTTTCATGCAGAGAAGATTATAAAGGAATTTCCAATTGCTTGTCAAACTTGTAGCTAGTACCAAAGAGCTTTGGCATATCAATTCTAATCAATTTAATACATACCTAAGTACTACCTATCGAAATAATAAAAAAACTCTCTATATAATAGAACCTAAAATTGCACACAATCACCTGAGATAATTATATTAGGCATCAATATAACATTTTTATACAATCACATGTCATGTAGGTATTGTACGCATATACATGAAAAAACACATATGTATATTCCTTGATAAAAAACACCAAACACACCACTAAAACATTTAAACGTTATGCTTAGCAACTCAAATAGCACTGAGAGAATTCGCGTTTTACCCCGTTAATACCTGTGATTATAGCCTTCACTGGACTCCATTGTTCAGTAATTACCTTAACAGTTAAGTTTTTACAAACTTACAGCGATCGATCGACGCACTCCACGCAAAATTTATGTGTATTTGTATGCGGCTTAGGCTTAAAATCGCATAAATTAGATGTGAGGTTTCGTGGTGCAATGACAGAAATATTACATCTCAAAGGGTTGAGTAATAGGGTGATGGTTTTATGGTTTTTCGTTGTGCAATTTTCTTGCATTGTACGCCATCGCGGTGTAGAGCGATTGCACGCTTTGTAAATTTGATCCTTGAAAATTCATATTTAGTTAAAATACGCTATAGCTTAAGTAATACCGTCTCTAATTAAATCAAATACGTATTTATTAATTATTATTGACATGTTAAAGTTACTTTTTATTTTAAGATACAAAAGTGAAATAAGATAAGCGGACGTGTTGTCTGAGACTTGTTAATTGAATTCCTTCTTGATATACTTAGTCTATCTCTAAATATATTAGCTGGTGGAATGACACTAAAAACAATACCGGCTGTAGGTAATAATTAATTTTGTTAATTTAAAAAGTATATTAAGGGAAGGCTTTCTTAGCTGTCTTGCAGTGTGATTGTAAATGTGACAAAAGGGTGGAGTTTAATGTGTGTGTTGACAATAGCTGTAGATTGATACTGATTTTAAATGCTAGGAAGGTATGATAGCATCTCGTACATTTATATTGTATAACTGGCTGTGCCCCGTGGTTTTACCCGCGTAGTTCCCGTTCCCGATGCAATACCGGGATGTAAGCTGTCCTATCTTTTAAATTGGATCAAACTGCACATGGTGTGCGAATTTTAATCGGTTAAGTGGTTTAGGAGTCCATTGAGGACAAACATTGTGACACGAGATTTATATAAGTATATTAAGATCGAACAATTTAAAAAGTATCAAACCATCATATCGTTAAATCGGGATATATCTTTGTTTTGGTCGACAATTAACCACTAGACCAACAGTAAAGTGCATCACGGACAGCGCATCGACAAAGCGACCATTGTTCTGTCACACAACCCTTTCTCTCAAACCTGAGAATCTCTAAACATCTCTAAATAGGTGAGGAACAACGGAAAGTGTATATTGTTTGTGCAACGGTGATTAGTAAGGTACGGTACCTGCAGTTATGTGGGACTAAATGAAGGTAATTGACGCGTATTTTTGTTTTAGAAATGACGCGATTCGAAGTTACCTGGTTATCATTACCATCCAAGTTGATAGCTCCAAAGATTCTCTAGAAACGAAACTACCGGATACAAGTATTGGGGACTTAATGGTGAATAAGACATTTAACAGAATTCTAGATAGGATTTCTATCCATCTGCTAAGTCATGAAAAGGAACTTCGTGATCCTTAATAACAGTAGGTAGAAAATAAAACAATTTTAACAGTGACACTTTCAAACTGCCTTCAAAGGAGGAGGAGGTTTCTTAATTAGATTGTATATATGTTTTTTAAAGGGCTTTATTGCTAATAAACTAGTTAACGGTAAGAAGAAGATTGAGTGTTTTTTTGCCTTATAGAAAAATTGAATTGGTGACACCTGCATAAACGACACTTGGCAGGACAAGCACGTGTTTCATATTATGATGGATGATACAAATAATCAAATAATAAATTGATATATTTCATTATTAGATACATTGAAGAGCTACTTGGTCTATTTTTAAGTTAATCGAAGCTCCCTCTTGTCGCCAAAAGCTGAACTAGTTGCAGATATTACAATGCACAGTAGCACCATCTCTAGGGGTGTTGTTTGTCGACCCCGTCTACAATGAGCAGTGTAAATACGTTCCTAAGGGTGCAGCCACATACACCCGGCGGACGTAGCGCTCAGAATAACTAAGACAGAATATGAAGGCTAGCTTTAGTTTTCAAGGTATCAATGATTTAATCTCATTAAGTTAACAATATATTTTGGTACCTTCTACAATTCTAAAATTGCGTTTTAATTATTTTTAAGAGGTTAATTACTATACAAAATCAATGATGTACCTAATATTAGATGATCCATTTTTTGGACTTTACAAAACTATAGTCACTCAAAAATTTAAATTCAATATTTTAAGCCCTAAAATAGTCATAATATTGTAATTAAAGGTTCCGGTTAATCTGCGCGAGCCCTTACAGTTTCTCGACAAAACTATGTACTTACAAACACTAAAAACAATATTTTATGTATCTTATGTTCGTTTATATAAGCTTAGCGCTTGTAAAATAATACGTTTATGGATTAACAAGTACACAGGTGCAACTCTGTTGTACGGTAACCTTGTATGCCTGTAAATTGGACTTAGGCACTTAGATTTATTAATAACCCTACAATTTATGGGTCTGGGTATATTATGTTGAGTACTCGGAAACAGATTACTCCAAGCAAAGTATAGTAAGGCTGCGGGAAAATGAATTGCATTATTTTGTTACAAATAAAGTGAAGTGTAGTGTTTAAAATCTATTCATTTTCTGAACTAACGTGTCGTTAATTATAATCAATGTTTGAAGCTGTTTATTTCAAATTTATTAAATGAAAATTATCAATATATTTGCAACAATCAACAATGAGTCGGTTTTATTGATATATTGGAAGTCTTGACACACATCGCGATACTTGCATTGCCCACACAATTCCCAATTGAGCTTGTTTCCGGCACCTAAGGTCTTGCTTTATACAATATTCTCAATTCCCTTAAGGTCGAAACAATTGTGCATAATGCGTTGCCATGTTCTTGTTAAATCTCTCAACAATACAGTGAAACATAAAAATGTTTACAATTATTAAATTTGAATCTTATTTTTAGTAAAACACTTAGAAACCTCTGAACTATTCAAATAACATAGATTTGCTTTTTGTTCAAAGTTAAAAATGGATATTTTTTCTAATTTAAAGTTAACGTAGATATATTATAGACTGATACCTACTCAATTTTATATTTCGTCGTATTTGATTTGTTTACTCAAGTATTTTCGTCTGCCATTGACCTGGAAAGCTAAACTTTGCATACTGACGTAACATCATATACTTACTATCTAGTGTTATTTTGCATATTTATACGTTGTCTAAAGTTACACATACAAATTCTGTACCATCCCAGGGACATAAACGCTTCCTTTCGTATTTAGTATGCGTGTCATATAACATTAAATCACAAAGATTGCAGCAGTTTTAAGCGACGAATATTCAAAAGTTGAACGCCAAAATTGCGTGACTGAATCCGCTTATATACAGAGATACTATATAGGTGGCTACGCATCTGAACACGTGTTTGTAAGGAAACGGCCGATCCGCGCCGAATGACAATAGGGGTTTCCCTTTCAAGCGGAAAATTTACGTGATAAAAATTGTAAATCGTTGCGTGTGAAAAAAATGAAGGTCCAAAATAAAGTGGCTGCGGTAGGTGTCATTACGGAGTCTTATGGCGGTTTTGTGTGGGGTTGTAAATCAGCGAAGAACGTGAGAATGGAATCATTATGTTATAGGCCGTCTGAGACTATTTACACGATACCTAGGCATCATAATACCTTTGACGCACGCTCGATCAATGTTATCGTGAATTATACGCGATTGAACGATTTTTATACGGGCGCCTAATGCATTATAAGTTTGTTATGTTGTGACATTACATATATCTGTTTAGGTTACCTATATCTGTAGTCGTTTTTAACACTGAGTAGTTTTTCTTCGTAAAAAATATTTTTTGTTTTTTTTTTGTATTATCGTTTTAATTTGTAATAGGATGTTTCCCTTTTACTTTTATTCTTTAGAGAAAAAACTTTATATCTAAACAACGAATATTTTATATAACTTATAAGTTATCCTACTTAATATTAAAATGTTATTTCAAATTAGGTATTAAGATTTTAACTTATTTGAAGGTCAGTTAATTTTCTTATAAACGCAATGCACCAAACTTTATGCACATGCAGTCTGGTATTGCGTATCTGTAGAAGCATTTCCCGTGATTCTCTCGCCCCCCGCAAGATGGAGTTATTTAAAATAAAAATAGCAGTCGGTTTATTAAATTATGTTATTTAACGTTCTTTATGATATGTACTTGGGATAGTTTTGAAATAAAGGTAGTTTTATTATCAAAATTGTTAAATTTTGCTAGTATATTGTATATAAAACATTAAGAGATTAATTAAAAAAGAGTCTCGGGTGACAAATATACAACAATACAAAAGTTCCGTTATAACGACAGAGATGGCTCTGATTATGATAATTCAAACATAACTATTAATTTATTCCGATTTCAAGATGTAATTAGCATATTAACTGCGTAAAATTCCTATTAAGAAATTATAATAAACTTTATATATTGTATATAAATACAATAATTAATGTTTATGATTTTAACACCTAAATTTATTATAAATACAAATTGGGCATTCATTTTTGAAGTTATATGTAATTATTTATTGAAATACCTGTAGCTTATCCTTGACATTTGTTTTGATAGAGTGAGAAAATTTATTAAGTCAAGTAAGTATCATAGGTATCTATCTATTACTTTTTTTGAAAAAAATAATAGCATTGCCTGTAAACTAACGCTCATTTCAAATAAAAAATAGAATATGAGTATTCCATTACACGTTTTTCGTGTAACGGACTATATAATGACTTCTTTAATTGATTTGAAATAAAAAATATTTGTTGGCATTGATACTAACTTATAATATAGTCGCTGTCGAATAAATGTATTTTACTCACCTTTCTACTAAGGTATCTACTAGGTACATTATATAAAACAAAATAGGTACTTATGAGGTTATTAAAGTTTATTTTAAATATGTATTATGTATATGAGGCTATAATAACCTTGGTAATATACATTTCACTTGTAAGGGCGATAAAGTACATTTTTTGGTTCATTATTAGAAGTTCATGGGTAATTACTAAAAGTCACTTAGGTATCAAAATAAGCAGTAATTTTGTTATTTATACAAAGTGGAATAATTTAAAGCTATTCTTAAACAATTTACGTTACAGAAGATGTTAAATATTTTCTATTTTTAAACCGCGCTGTTTACAATTCACGTTCCTACAAGATTAAAAGTTATTTAAAATTGAACATTTTCCTGAGTTTCGCGTCTGTTTGCTGTTGTATAACAATAAGATTTGCGGTTAATATTCGCTCTTTGGTTGGTATTAAGTCTATTATATATTTTAAATGCTCCATTTATTTCTTAAAGGTGAATAAGTTTAATATATGAATATCTATTTCAAAAACCTATAAATCAATAACTATCACAACCATTTTAAAATAACTTCGGAGATTTGTAGGTAGGTATATTAACAAATTTAGTTTGCATATTTTAATATTCATATATACCTATTTAAAATATATTATTACTTTATTAATAATTTCGACAATGACTTTGTTTCATTCTTATCTTATGTTACATCTCTTGATCAAGAGTGTAATCGTTTGTAACCTTGCAAAAGGTCTAATAAGCCTAACCAATAAGATGTCTACGTCAGTGTTTAACACATATCTTTATTATAAGATTCTATTTCAGCTATAGATACATAAAAGGTTCCATACAAGTAGTACAACATGACCTAAGTAAGAAATAGCTCGATAATCTTAACGCCCATAAAATCACCCCATTGTTCCGTGTCACAACATTTCGGTCCATATCAACTATATTCGTGTGAACTCGAAGGAAAAATTACGAACATACTTTCTGTCATACAGCACCTAAACGTCGCGTAAATGTATTGAGAGCGAAAGTCGCTAAATTTGAGGCGTTCTTGGAGGCTTTTGAGGAAAGCCCGTAGCCGGTGTTATAGGCAATGAGAGGGCCGGGAGGGTAGGCTCTATCGCCACTTTACACGCTCTACCGCAGCTAACCTCCGCCCAAATGTAATAACACGCCGCCTGCTCTCTGTTTCAATTTAGAAACAAATTGAAATTGTTTTTATTTGAATAATATTACTGTTACAACGCTTGTGTAGATTCAGAAATGATAATAATTGTATTGCTTAGTGTTCTGAATGTTCTTGAGAATATTGTTGGGAGCTTGTCCTGGTGTTTAGAATGTTCGCGCTCATACAATTTGTTGTTCTGATTATCATTACCCCATCTAACATCCGATTCTACGTTATTACCTATATTAATTCACCAATATACTTTACGCTACAGTAATAAGTAGGTACCTACCTGCGTACATTTAAGAAAGCCTAATCCACACAGGTGTCATACTATCTAATAAGAATATAAGTTACTCTTTATAGATACAAGATAATTATGTACCTCTTATTAATCTATGGCGTCAACGAGCATTCCGTAATGTAGGTAATTTGTCATATATACGTATTATAAATGTTGAGAATCCTATCTGCTATACCCTTTTTCGCGCGGACCCTTCCTATTCCGATCTCATTAGCCTATCCGGTTAATCGGCATTAATTAGAGGATATTTATGTACAGTCATTCATAAAGGTATTTTGAATTCCCTGCGGCACCGCTGCATCCTTTATCGTAGGGTCGCGGGAGGGCCGGAAAAATTGCACATAAATATTGAAGCTGCCACTTACATGTGCGCCCACCGTACGAACGTTTTGAGTGGATATGCCTTTCTGTATTTGATTGTTGTGGGTAGGTACTTAGAGAGAAGTTTGAATTAAGGGTCCGTTCAATTATTTACTAGTTTCGTTATTATTAATGACTTATATGAACTATGTAGGTACCTAATACAAATATGTTTCATATTTTGCTGGTATTTATGTACCTACTATGTTTTTTTCATTAGACTCTAAAGACTTAGGCTCCATATGACAGGACCGAAGTACAGTCGAATACAATTATAATGCAAACATACATTTAAAGTACGGTAATCTTTAAAAAATGCTATTACTAAACCTTTGTAGTTTATAAATGACAAATTCGGTAATTATCACTTTACTCTTGTCACGACTCTTTTTTATTGAGTCTTTAATTTTTTTATGTACGTGTATACTATATAATACGTATATAATTGAATGTTTTATGAATGTGGTGTCATATAATGTCTTGTTTGGGTTATCTAATTCAGGCTCAGATTTGGACCTGATACTTCAATAGGTTCATGAAGACAAATCCACTTGTTTTTATGATAATATAATAAAGGTAGGAATAAAATAAACACGTCCAAGAGAAACTTGATAAAAAAATTTAAAGAGCGTAAATAATATACCTAATCCAGAGCACATCTACACTAAGCCAACGTGCTAGTGCCACGCAGGCCCTCTTTCTTTTTCTTGTAGCAAATTTCGCAACAATCTCACTTATTATGCCACACAAATTTCCGCGCCCCCGGCCTCCTCTAGACGTGAAATTAAAATTTCCTACTTACCCCCCACCGGCTTGTACACGACACGAATTGCTTAATAAATATTGTTGCCTTCCTAGTTACCTCGCTGTCTACTTTAATTTATGCTTAATTTTATATTAACTCAGTTTAGATGTAGGTAATAAATTTGTCATGTGAAGGGGTAGGATAGGTAAGCAGTTGGATTAGTCCGAAAAAAATATTTTGATCTTATATGTGTATGTGTTTTTCTCTTACTGTTTAAAAAAATATGTGTACATATATTCAAGAACGTAATAGATAAACTACCATGAGTTATTTTTTAAGATCAAACATAACACTCTTAACACGGCATGGGATAATACCTAATCGTGTATTAAAATGAAGTCATAATATTCCATATAGGAAGGAATACATTTTAAGAATTATCTTATCAATTTATACTCAACGAGGTTAACAAAATTTGACTCCCTATGACTTTTATACTTAAGTGTTAAAATCAAAATTATTTCTTAAATAATTAAGTACCTTTTATTACCTATAATTAATTTAAATATATTTATGTTTCAGGTTATAACGTGAATGACCTCATGTCACTGTAAGTCGAATTACATTTTAACATTAAGCTAATACCTACTAACTTAGCCTAAACTACGATAAGATTAAGTAATTAAGTTATAAAATATATATTGTATTTTATTTAATATTTTATATTAATCCTCTAGGTTTTTTACGCAATAAGTATGCTAATATGGCTCTTGCTGAAACTAACGCGTTTAACACCTTTTTAATTTTAATACATTGTTTAATTATTATTTTAGATATCTATCTATGGTCATTTATAAATACCATACTGTAAATATATGAAGACAATTTTCAGTGACACAATTATTTTGATTGTCAAGCCAGAAATAAGTAAAAGTCTAGTAAATAAATGTGGGGATGGGGATACAATAAAATGCCTTTCTAATTACTATAATTCTTATTAATTATTTTTACTTTTGATGCTAATTGAATAAAGCAAGTATGGCTGCAAGTTTTATAAAGTAAATGAAAGCTCTTAATCTTATGTAGACTTACTTGTTTCAAATAAAAAAAAAAAAAAAAAAATCTCCAAAGGATGTTGCACAATTGTTATAATTTTCCAATTTTGAATCCTAATAAAATACACATAAAAGTATTAAACATGTAAATATTAAAAAAAAACGATATCTTCTAACACAATTGTTTAAGGAAATTAGTACGCCCTAAATATCAACGATAGGTACAGTAACTGTAATCTTCTAGTCCCATAGATCAGTCCCAATCGCCATCAATTAAACAATTTGGCCACTTAACGTCGCGTTACACCGCTGATGACCGCTAAAAAGTGACAAAACAAGTATATAGAGAATTTAAAGCGTCGGTTCTATAAACTGCTCGTTAAATCTCAAAAGCGATAGTTGTAAATTTTCTCAGGACTGTAGAACTTTTACGATGGACGTCGCCACACCCACCTCAGACTTTGTGGCAGTATGATGGCTCCGATACATCGATCCCCTATAAAACAAGGCGTGATGTCGGCACTTCTTTTGCTTGCAATGTTTTAACGATATGTAGGCTTAGATGATCAGTGTAATCATCAAGGCTCGTATTAGGTACATAAGTACTTATAGGATAATGATTTTCAAGATACGATGCTATTGAAATGGTAGTTGTTTACTTAGTAAATAGTGTTTTAAATCTTGTTCTATAATATTATCGTTTAATAAAACTAAAACTGTAATGACTATGTTTAAGATTCTCTTCATAAATTGGAGGTACCTAGGTACTCAACCCTTTAACAATGTCTTAGGAAGTATACCTTAAGGTAGTTAAGTCAAGTTTTCAAAGCTGATTTCTTATAAGCTATAGTTAATTGATAAGACTTCTAATTCTAACTAGAATTAATTCCAGGTTAGTTGCGAAATTCCATAACAGTAGTTCTTATTGTCAAATATTTATTAACACTTTACTACTACTTTTAAATTATAGTACCTACCTATTTACTATGTATTAAGGTTGAAGTCATATCGTAAAGGTACCTATTCTGTGTAAAGATATATGTGAAAAAAAAGAAAAATCAAAGGATAAGACTCGTGGATAAAAATAATACTGATTTGCATCGCGATTTGCAACATTGTAACATAAATGTGTCCTCACTTCCTAATTGGATGCTTTTTGTAACATTCTTAATAACTCGAATTTGCAATTCTGTTCCTCAATTATTAATATATTTTTTACCTGCCTTTTTATACATGAAAGTTATTCTTTCATCGGTTTTCTAATTGGATGTTGGTTAAGATTTATTGTGACACAACGTTTTTAGCAATTTCTTTACTTATTTGGTTTATATTAAAGTCTATATTAAAATATATGAAGGTAAAGGTATAAAGCTCTAACTAGCTCTAAGTAAGTATTTCATACATTCATAAGAACCAGATTAAAATGTTTGTATTGAATGTTGTAATAAGTAATTGGTGGAACTTATATTAAAAAAAACATTATGGTAAACGACCATAATATGTAAAAAGAAACAAAAAATGATGGTTATATTTAGTAAAAAAGAAACTGTAAGAAGGACTTGTTGTGAAATACCTATAGATTTGCTATTTTTAATCTGACTAAATTATTATTTTTATATAGTGATATTGTAATTGTTTTCATACACCGGTTAATTATTTTTAATTAAAAAATATGTGTGTACATATTAAAACAAATAAAATACTTATGTACAAAAATGTGCTTTATTACTTTGTTGCTGTTAAATGAACACTTTAATATAAGTAGGCAATTGAGCGTTACCTAAATAAAAAAAATATTTAATAGGACCGTTAAAATGTACTACTTACACCTATTTCGTGTGAAGAAGCTTTACTTTAATAGTGTTTAAAATTTTAATGTACTTTTAACGATAATAAAGCAGTTAGCCAACGTCAGTTTTACTTTTATAAGACACGTCATTAACATTCTAGTATGTGAGTGAATCAATTACTGATCAAAAATGGCCTTATCGTAAAACGAACGACCTAAACTGTCCATATCGAAGTTTCTATACGTTTATGGCATAAACATAACAATAACAACATAAACTCAATACTTATGCAATGTTCTACTGCCACACCGCTGTACCACCGACCTGATAAAGCTGAAAAGGCAACTTAAGCCTATAAAAACCATGCACTAAACACATTTAAAAAATCGAAAATGTGCTAAATAAATAAAATTCGCAGGCCATAAACTGTTTTATGT
The DNA here is from genome assembly GCA_018238005.1 of Eurema mandarina. Lineage (NCBI taxonomy): Eukaryota > Metazoa > Arthropoda > Insecta > Lepidoptera > Pieridae > Eurema > Eurema mandarina. The sequence continues at coordinate 7,660 of DWAJ01000035.1, read as the reverse complement.
CGCCAATCATAAAGTTTGTTATTGCTCACGTGCGCGGTGCGGTTACGACAGATGGGCATGAATGAAATGAGTGAATGAGAGAGCGATGTTTGTGAAAGAGGGACGGCTAGCACCAGTTCGACCACGTGGCCGGCGTAACACAGCGATGAGCAATTCTTATTAGGATTTTATTGTTTAATTTTATAGTTATGGCGCGAAGATACGTATTATATCATGAAAACAATAAAATTTGAATAAAATAAACTAAGCAGAGATAACAACGTGTTTTATTTATAATCGTATTTATTATATTGATATTTAATAGCACTAATAAAGGCATTATAAATAGATTGAATGTCATCTGCTTTATTCATAGAACAACCATAATGTATCGTTTTGGTTTTCTTTTGTAGAAAAATAAGTTTGATTTGTCATTTGATATATTCATATTGTTAAAAGTTTAATGTAACAATAATATGTACGGTTTTATTGTTCGTAAGTAGGTACTTAATAGCTGTCACATGTCATCTATCAGTAGGTAATAGATTAGTTTATGATTATAAGCAGTTAATATAAACAGTAAAGTGCTACAATCATATTATACTTTCATTTTAGTTATAAGAACGATAAAGTTTATGAAAGGTTACATATTTATTATAATATGAAAATAAAAGTACTTATGTAAATAAATTCAATAAGAGTACATTTAATCTGCAAGTGCATTCCCATAAACATACGTACGTTTATAACAAAATAATTATGATTTGATATGTGATTGTAATGAATAATTTAAATTTTAGTATTTATAATTGCAGATTATTAATATTATAAGTATTAGACATGTATTTAAATCTAATCAGAGGAAGTCAACGATGTTTCGCTTCTGATAAATTTCCCCATCAATTGTTAATGTCAATGTTTATTTTAGTTTAAGAAAGAATTATTTTTGTATTTTTGTATTGTGCCGCAAATAAACGTTTTGTCATTTTCATAAAAAAAAATGTTAAATATGTAAGGAAATATGAAGTGTGTCTTTAAAGCATATTTTAAAATGTTACAAGACAAACCATAAAAGTTTTATTTATGATAGTAAAATATATTATTGAAATAAATGTTTAAAACTATTGTGATACCTATTTGTTTTTATTAATTCACCGCAACCCAAAACAATCATAATTATGAAAAAATATTTTGCAAGCAAATGTTACTCTATTGCATAAAGTGAGCCAGTTTGACAGCTAGAAGTGCCGGAATGGTTTGTGATTGGTGCTGAATGTTCTGCACCGGATTACTATTGGCGTAGACTAGCAGAGCGCGGGGAAGCGCGGGACTCAGCGCCATTACGAAGAATGGCCGGCGGAATGGTCGTTAGCGAATAGCTTTTATCTCTTTCTAATATAAGCCACGCAGGTAGGAATTAATGAGACGGAGAGGGTTTCGGCGCGTCGCCCCGCTAATTCGCTGCATCTCGCTCGCACGCACGTGACACGTTTCGCCGTCTCGTACACGGCGCGCGGCAGCGGTAACGCTCGCCACGACGGGGAATTCAGAGTCGTAGAGCCTCATACGCGGGTCATAAACGATCCGCGGCCATAGTAGAGGTGCACGCGCGAGAATCGATCCGAATCGCCGGCAATAAACGCATCTCCCGCGAGGCGATCGTCGCGCGCCGCGTCGCCGCCGAGCGATGAGTTCCAAGTTCATCATCGATAGCATGCTCCCCAAATACCACCAGCAATTCCACCATCAGAACTTGTTCGCGGGTGCTGGCGCGTCGCCCATAGAGGCGTCCCTGTCGTCTTCGCTGTCGTCGTCGCTGTCGACGTCGCTGTCCTCGTCGTTGTCTGGCGGCCTGGGGGCGGCGGCGCTGGGGGCCGGCTCGCCGGGTGCCGGGAGCCCGCAGCGCTCCTCTTCGTCATCTTCAGCATCGCCGGGAGCGCCGGCGAGGATGTATCCGTACGTGTCGCACCACCAGCAGTTCGGTGGCTCGGTGCCGTTCCCGGCGGGCGGTGGGCTGTCGGCGGACGACAAGAGCTGTCGGTACCCGACCGCCGTGGGCGCGGACCCGATGGTGAACTACGCGCTGGGCCAGCACAATGGCGGGGCGGCAGTGTCTGCGGCTTCAGCGAGCATGGCAGCAGCGGCTCAGTTCTACCACCAAGCGGCAGCATCAGCGGCCTCGGCAGCATCGGCAGCCTCGGTGGACGCAATGGGTGCCGCTTGCAGCCAGCCGTCAGCTCAGCCCCTGCCCGATATTCCACGCTATCCCTGGATGTCCATTACTGGTAAATGTTTTATATCTTGACTGCATGTTTGATGTTAGATTGTCGTAGAGTCGATTCTGTAAAACAAAAGTTAGCTTAGATTGTTTAGATTGTGCATCAAAACGTTTTTATAAGTATGTGCTAAGGTTTTTATTATTCCTGTTTGTTTGAATCTTTAAAATTTAGGTACTTTATTTACCTTATTAGTACCTACTTCATATACCTATCTATAATTATTTATATCCTAGTGTGTTGCGTGATGTATCTAGCGCATATCGATTATAATTTTTGTTTCTATATTGCTTATATAAATTTAATTGTCGGACTTATAGGTAAGCTAAATTAATGTCCGTGACACGAAAAAAATCAACGTAACTTCAAGATGGAAAATTTTTAATACGTGCAGGATTAAACCTTTGTTAAGAGATATTATTAATTTTAAGACTGACTGCATAATATTATCTTTATGGATAACAATAATTGATATAAAAATAGATTACAACTGACCTTTGAAGATTCTTCAGACAATTAATGTCACTTAGCGGATAAACAAGTGAATATTCTTATTCGAATATTATTGATAAATATAACTGAATCTTTAATTACTTATGACTTTGTTTTAAGAAGATAATTCGGGCGCCATTATAGGTAATCAATTTTAATAAATAGCATATTATAAAAGCCATAATAATGGAAATTAAGATAATAAATAGTGTAAATAACACATTGAATAATAAGATAAGTGTTTATATAGCACTTTCATATAATATTTGCAGGATACCGCGGTTTAGCTTGTAAAGTTCGACCACTTTTTTGAATAAGTTTAATATGTTTCAAGTATATACCTAAGATCTATATCTAAGTACTTATACTTAGAAAAAAAGTTGTAACATAATATGGAAAATCGGTGCAGGTGATCGTCAGATGAAAATATAACCCATAAGCATTTCATTTCTTTTTTTATACATGAATATTGATAACATCCCAATTAATTGTAATTACTTTAAAATAAATATTTAAGTTTATAAATTAACTAACTACGTAAAATGTTCAAAATTAATATCTTTAAAGATTTATAACGATTAGAATCCAAATCCAAGTTAAATCCAATACGAATAAATACTATAAGTAGTTAATTAGAATAATTTAATTGTTTATAAAATAAATTTAGTATTAACCTAACTAATAACCGACAGGCTAATTTTATTATAATGATTATCCGTGAAATATTGCTAATTGTATGCAAATAAAAATTTTCAAGGCTCAATGAAAAATATAGGGGATCTACTCTTATCTAATCTCTATATAGATACCTAGGTATATACTTAGGAATTTGAATGCAATGTAACAACACTATTTAAATTTATGAACATAAGATTGAGGTTAACTTCAAGAAAAATTAGGTACAGGGTAATAAATATTATTTCATATTTAAAATTTACATAGTTTTAAAGGATCAGTATCTCTATTTGTCGGTAATTTGTTATCTTGATAAAACAATATTTTAAAATAAACTGAAGCCTAAGTAAGCCTTTTAAACTAAGCCAATCTTCTAAAATAATAAAATAAAATAAGAAAAACTTTATATCATAATATCCATAGAGTAAATAAGCTACCTATGTAACATTTTACATAAATATAAGCTTATATACCTACATTATCCTCGTATATACCATATCAGGTATAGGCTTATTTCTTGTAAAAGTCATGACTAACTTCCAATATAACATCATTCAACTTTCCATAATAATAAGAGTCATGTTTTTTATACCCACACTAAACTCTAGTTAATATCGAAAGTACTCCTATCTTCAAAATACAAATATGTACGCGAGTGTAGCTCAGTATTTCACTTTCCGGCTCGGCTATCAGATTTAGCATCAAAGCAGCACTAACCTAAGACATCGGCCCGTTAACTCAAGCACATGTGAGGTCCACTTTGTACTCAAAAACGTACTCTATTAAAATTTTACTGCTTGTACGCTTTGAATACAATGATACAATAATTTTTATTCGCGTTTTATTGCATTTAGGAATTCATCTCTAGACTTTATTTGGCTACTTTATTGCCAGTCAATTAAATAGCAGATTATGTACCTAATTATTTGCAACATAAATATATTAAATTTTCTACAATCTATTAATTAAAAAAAGATTTATTTTTTAATATTTTTAAATAGTTCTGCGTTTGATTTTTAATCTGACCTACATCTTAAAACGTTCAAAATATCTAGTCAATTCTGAGGTTTAGTTTATCGTAAAAAGAGCCTAGTATTTACTAATTGCATTAGGTATATCCCAAACAATGCGTTAAATTACTAACGCATTGTTTGGCGTATTCAGACAAACTACAAAAAAGTGTTTTGTCTATTTTTTTACATTAGGTATTCATTATTTGCAAAAACAAGGTTCGTACATACTAATTAATATAAATTTCGGCTAGCTAAATCGGGCGTGTATATCGTGTTTAATAAATAACAATCCACTCTCATAATTATTCCACTAATGAATGTCACTTTGAAAATTCACAAAAGTAGCTGTTGCTTATTATAGCGCACATTTAAAAGATTTATCTGAAGCAGGGCGTTTACCCACGAGTCGATTTAAATTAACTTATTTTTTGTTCTGATAATCAGGTTATTCAAATGTATGTTAATACATTTTTAGCATAATTTTTATATTTCGTAATCATAAGTAATCATTTCGAACATTAGAAATGTGTACGTAAAACATTTTGTAAATTTAAAAATACCGTCGACATTTCTACATAAAAAATTGAGGTCATACAATAAAATGTAGCGTATTCAAAATTTGACTAATGAACTGTTGCTGATACCTATAATTTTTAATCCGCGCTAATATACCGTAAATATTAAACATTTTTCCGTTAGAAACGAAGCGTCCTTCCTGGCACATGTCTGCTATCAATAACGTAGACATGTAAAGAACCCATAATCAAAGCGAATGTGCCATAATAACGTGCTCATAGCTCACTAAAATTATACCAAATGGACTATAACCGACTTGTTTCTGTTTTAAAACAGACTCTACACGTGATTTGTAGCTAGTTGGACTATAAGAATTATTGCAATCTCGCTTTATTCAAAGACATACTACACGACGCGACCAGCTCTGCGTCAGTGGCGCGTTGTAAACGCTTGACTCACAATTTTTAATACATATAACGGAATTTATCATTTTTTATTGGCGTTGTCTCATGTTTTTACGATATCATTTATAAACCTACACCTAAGGAGGCGATGTTAAGAAATATAAAAGCTTTATAAATCAGCAGTTAAAATTTACAGTTTCATGTTTAAAATAATTTATATTGTCTAATAATTTATATTATAGGTACGTTTCAATAAGCTCTTTTTATCTGAACTTAAATAAGTCTCTGAAATTTCTATTTGTAGTCAATATATAAAACAATTTCAATATTGACTTACCTATTTAATTACGTGTAGTAGGTACTAAATAAATCTATTAGTAGGTAAATCATTTGCAGCTTTGTTGCATCATATGCTTTGTAGCATATTAAAACACATACCAAGTCTAACGTTTCCCGCCATTCGTGACGTACCGGTTTCGTTTAGGATGAACCACCGCAGAGCGCATGCGCCGAACAAATATGGCCGTCGCGGCTGACCAATCAGGAGCCGCCGTTGAGCTTCTTATATGATAAGAATACTTCATAATTGTATTGATTGCAAATACGATGGCGACTAATGTGCAATCAACGCAACTAGATATTGTGTTGTTTTTAAATTAAAGCTCAACTATACATTTACTCTTTATTTAAAAAATGTCTAACATGATTAATCCATACTAATGTTATAAATGCGAAAGTAACTCTCTGTCTGTCTGTCTTTCCATCAAGCTAAAACTACTAAACCGATTAGAACGAAATTTGGTACCCAGATGGTCTCAGAGCCAGTTTGAGAGAGAGCGCCAGAGAACATTTTAGGCTACTTTTTAACTCGACAAAAGAGTTAACCCCCCCGGGTTAAAGTTTCTATAATATGTTGAGTACCTATAGCATTGTTTTAAGTAAGAACTAAATTAAATATAAAAATAAATATGTGTCGAATTTGTTATATTATGTGAACTTAGCAACACACTTAACTCTACATGTTTATCAAACAAAGAAGTAGGTTTTAAATCAAACCGTCTAGAGCTGATATGAAAAATCTGTTATCTGATTTTTATGGCACTTCACTAATAATATTTTACATTTTTCTTGACGCCCTTATCTCTAGTGAATTTTCAAGTATCTGAATATCGTTTGACGTTTAAAATTACAACGATGTTTTATGTGAGTGCTTTGGGCCGATTGTGTAATTGTGTGACTTTATGTTTCCGATTGGCATAATTTGGTTAATTTTAGTACCTTACAGAACCGGAGTGGTGTTTTTAATGCCATCAAAAGTACTTTAATTGATCAGTAAAAGTAATCGATAAAGCTTGTTTGATAAATAAATTATTTATGATAATTATTTGGCACTAGCTGTTTCCCGCGACTACGTCCGCGTGGACTTTCATATAAACTTTGACCCCCCTTGAAAACCCTTTTCTTAGTTAAAAAGTAGCCCATGTTTTATCTCAGGGTCTAAACCATCTGTATGCCAAATTTCATTACAATCGGTTCAGCGGTTTGGCTGTGAAAGCGTAAAATTATAAAAAGTTTCGACCCCTCGCGCAACCTTTTGGGGATCGATTTAAAAAAAATCTAACCATCCCCGTCCGTCCAAAAAAGTAGTTCTTCCCCTTTGGCTTTAGACTATATTTGTACACAAATTTCGTTCTAATCGGTTCAGTTTAAGCGTGATGGAAAGACAGACAGAGTTACGCATTCATAATAGATAAGGATAAGATTACGGGAAATTTGATTTACGGAGTATGATGAAATATATGACTAAGAATAAAAATTAGAATTTAACCACAAATAAACAATCGAACACTTTAAACCGCAGCCTTGATACTGAAACAATAAAATAAATTAAAGTTAAAGAAAAAAAGACTTAATTATAGCTATCGATGTCTTTAGATAATCGTTTTGTGCCCAACTGAATCATCGTGTGTTGCACAAAGTAAGGTTTACAAAAAAATGCCTTTTGTTTTAATTTTATATGCACGATTTAGGTTTCAAACAAACGTTAGGCGAATATAACTGAATGGGTTAAGTTAATTTCGACAGCTAGAAGAATTGTCGCTTCTCTATTTCTTTGTAAGGCGATAACTGATGAAATGAACTCAAAAATGATTGCCTATTATTGATAGGATAATTAAATTAAAATGATTATAGAGACGATCATCATTGAGACTTTGAGTTCGGCTTAGGCTAAAATTCAGCTATTTGATCTACTTGTTAGGCCCAAAGGGAGTTTTCGGCGAGTATCCTTAGATACATATCTACG
>DWAJ01000034.1:0-63973 GCA_018238005.1 Eurema mandarina | reverse complement strand
GAAATAAAGAATTCAATCGAGAGCGCATGTTAGCGACGTTCCGATTGATTACAGATCGTCGAGGTTTTTCGTAGTTCACTATCACTTTACGAAAAGCAGAAAGAAACGACTGACTGACTCGACTAAAGACGTCTTGATGATTTTACTTGACTCATATCGACTTTTATCTTAACCACGTTGCCTTTTATAACATTGACACTGGCAAAAAGCTAGACCATATTGCTATATACCTAAATAGAAAGAAAAACTCATGAAAAAGGCTAACCTAATTTTTAAGAAAATATGGCATCTTAAAAGTTGATAAAATATATTGAGAAATGACTGACAGTGAGTATAATTGCACACACAAATTACGCTTTACGTATACACCGTTATATAATTTTAATGTTTTAATTAACATTCAAATATGCTTTTAATTTTGAACAGGTATTACTTTTCATATTTTAGTACATTGATTGGTATTGGTAGGCGTCACTTTCACTTCAGAACGTCAGTTGTAAGTTATACTTTAAAATAAAAAACTTCGTATCAGTTGCTTAGTTACACATAAGATATGTATGTTCATAAAAAAACCACATACTTATAGTGCTATTTTAATTAACTTTCATATAGGGTGTTATGATACACGTAGTAACGTAACAATTTTAAATTGTATGAAACTAAACGAACTAAAAGTGAATTTTATTTGCTAGTTAGCTAATAAAAGCTTTTCAAGCATGACTGCTTTATTTATATCCACTTCTTTAGATTAATTTGACTTAAAGTCCCATATATCAAATCTGACCTAATCCCTTAAGCACACCATTCCATAGACGGAAGAAACTTATGTTTATGCTACAAAGAAGACCACCATTTTCATTATTAATAGTTAAAATTAATTTTATTAAAAAGTAGTCCCGCCGCGTAGTTTGTATTCGCGTATACAACATTGCATTCTATATCTCTATTTTTAATATATGAATTCCAATATTAAAATTAAAGGTCGCCTAAATCCTTTCCTAAGTTTCAGACTAATGCGCAGCGTAATCAATGTAAAGAAACAATCAAGCTTCCCTCTTTATATATTACTTTAGACTCGATAGTTTATAACAACTCTTATGTTTAAAGAAATATATCTTACCTTTTGGTCTCCGAAGCGCATCTGCCGGCGCGCGTTTCTAGCAACGTTCATGCGGCAAAGAAATACTCGATCCTCCCCATCAGTTGGCGCTCGCGACAACTCTGTTCTCACTGACTGCTGGTCTTGTTTGTCTATCACGTCGTACACACTGTCGCCGTGAATTAGCAGGTCCTCCTGAATGAAGAAAACGTAAGGAACATTACATATTTCTATCTAACTAAGAACGTATGAAAACACTATGTACCTGCGGTTTTACCCGCGTAGTTCCCGTTCCTGGGATAATACCGGGATGTATCTGTAAGCTATCCTATCTTTTTCAGTTGGATCAAATTGCACACGTTGTGCAAATTTAATATAAAATCGGTTCAGTAGTTTAGGAGTCAATCGCGGACAAACAACGTGACACGTAATATATATATTTTAAGATTTCTCTAGTATTCTAATAATACAAGCGATTAACTGTTTTATGCATTTTAAACTGTGTATTTTGTATATTACTACAGATTTCAATGTTCTATTCCTGCTATACAACATTGCATAGTCTTCTTGAGCCCGACAAAAGTGTCAGATGCACAATTAAAATAATATTCTGCGGTTAGAACAATGATGAAAATGTCGAAGTAATCTCGCCTGAGTACGCCTCTCAAAATAAAAGCATTATATTAATATTGTGGTAGAAGCGCGACATTAACTCGGTTCCTTGATTAACGTTTAGTTTTAAAGCTACGGTACATATTTACAAAATATGTAATGAAGATATATATAGTTTTCGCTAAGAATCTGAAGTATATATACCTATATCATATTAAACTATATTCCATGTATGTTTTTGGATAAATCATAACGGTTAAATTCCTTCTGCACTAACATATTGTTAAGTTTTTAAAATTTATTTTAGGTTTATGAAAGAATATCGAGCTTTAAATTTAACTCGTGAAAATAATTGTTTTCTTTTTTGGCTATGTAAATCCTGCTTGTCTGGTAAAAATAACTGTTGAATCAGACCTGAGTGATAAGGCTTTGTTTTGTTTTGTTTTTTCGTTTTTTGTATTATGATTTTTGTATATGTAATACAAATAAATAAATAAATAAACTAAAACATCTAGTCTCAGCCAGTTGAAAATAAGTTTAGTTTGTTACAGATTAAATAACAACCGCGTAGGCCTTCTATGCCCTCACATTATTATAATACCAGCATCAAACAAAAAGATTTCAGTAAGAATGATGCCATAATTATGAGGTCTTTACTTCAAGCCTGAGGGTCAGACAGGGTTAATAAAAGCGTACTTTACTTTTATTTATTTCTGTTAAAACAAATTTCAATTAACCTATGCTTTATTACGTTTAATTAAATCATTGTTGGAAGAGCTCTATGAAATATGAATTTTCCCTTAAGTCTGATGGTTTTGGCACGTACTTATTTCGTTAGGGTTGATACTAGATGCTTTTCATTTTTTGTTTTATTTTTTCGCTGTGTGTTTCTAATAAGTATGATAAAGCTAAACAACTTCGGTTTTTTCATGCGGAGCAGTAACTTTTTTGTTGAATCATTTTCATTTAATATTGTTTTTAAATAAATGTTGTGCGTGCATAAAAAAATACTAAGATTAAAAAGTAACAATGCGAATTTAATTACCATGGATAAAACATTTTTTTATCCATGGCAATATTCTCATAATAACGCTAGCCAGCCAGCTAGACTTATTGAATAAAATAAAATCATGTCTGTAATGAATACTCTATTCACTACACTGTTACAAGGATTTATCCTCCTAGGGCCTAGCTAGTAACTAGCTCGGTAGTAAATTACAGTGATTTACAAAATAACAAAAGATGTAGTTATTAAAAAAATGTGGAAACGTTGAACAAAAAGGTGTCATCCCTACATAGTCCCCGCCTATCTGTCGCAGTCCTGTGTTACGACGTTATTGCATCGCCCACGCGAGACCAACGTTATTATGATATTACGGACGGCATTATTTATTTAATTATACCTTGTTAACTTGCTTTTGCTTAGCGTTCGCTTGTAATGTGCCAGTGTTTTGCGAACTTTTTGCAAATTTAATTTAGAAGCTTGCATTTTTAATTTTGGAATATTATTTTTTAATTTTTTCTTCTAAATTTGGAATGCTTTTTTAAATTCTTTCCAGCTTGTACAAAGGATTAATGTTAGATCATAGTCATCACGCAAAATTTTTCATTAGCTAAAAAAACTAATCAAACCTTATCTATATTAGCTGCTAGTATGTACCTACAGTTAAAATGAAATAGTATGAGTTCAAACAATCGAAGCTCAACAATATTTTGTATCGGTCAATCAGCTAACGGACTTCCCATTGAGACTGAAGTATAATAGAATCAATTGAAAATAACGAAATACTAAGAAGAGTTCTGTTTGAGATATTTCGATGTGGAGATAATTTTGATGGGCCCACCTCGACGATTGGGTGGTATCAGATGTAGAGATTTGCTGTACATAATTGTATGATATAGTAATTATCACTTAATATTTTAAAGCATCGTTTTTCTTACTGTATAAACGCTGATTTTATTTCTTATTTTAGGAGGATTAAATAGAGACGATGACGTTCTTATAAAACTAATTTTATATAGATTTTTATCTTTATTGTATAGATGTATAGTGACGGGCTCTAAATACAAACAACTGTTACACATTTTTTAAACCTAATCGTCTTTATTGAATGTATAAAAAGATGAAAATATTTTTTAATAAAAAATCCAATACGAATCAAATATAAAAATACACTTTTTTTTTATGTCAGATAAGCAGACATTTGGCCGGGATTCTGCCATGGAAAGCTAAGATGCGGCCTAGGAGCCGTCATGTCTGCTTAGTAAAAATTAAAAGTGAAAAACATTAAAGTGTCTTAACACAGCAAATAATAATATAATAACTACAATTAATCACTGTATATAGTACTGTCAACAATGAGCCAGCTAGGCCCTCGTAACAGCATGTACAGACGGACGAACAAGCCTCCGGATATACAGATTAATGATGTTAACGAAAGCGATATTTGTAATTGTGTTATAAATGAGCCAAGCGGTTGATTTATAGCACATTAACATATGATTTTTTTTCACAGCCTTTGGTAATAAATCAAATTTTTAAATTTTTAAACAAATATACCTGTTTAATTCCGACTAATATGATTAAAATATGACATTTTTATGATTTTGTCATAATATTATTAGTATATTAAGATATCGATATATGTATGATAAAGATAACGGGAAAATGCAAAACTGTATTATATTTAATTATTATCATATACAAATAGAATATTCTACTAAATAGAATATGAGACATGAAGAAATATAAATGATTAGTCTAATTGTTTATAACATATTATATTTTAAAATATCATTGTTGTAATGTTTAGAAATAACTTTAAGCAAATTATTAGTGCTAGCTTTGTCTAAGTCATCTGAGTATCAATTTATACCTCAATTGAATAAGTACTCGAACAATAGTTCGTATGCTTTCAACAGTTGTACAGGATAGCCTTAGGCGATCCTTGCCAATTGACAAAACCACAATAAAAGATCTTCCTTGTTGCTCTTCTCCTAGAATTTGAATGCGATGTCGGATGGAATTGTGGACATTCGGAGATCAAGTTAAACTGGTTAGATTCGGTAATATTTGATATCTCTAGGTTAGCGATGAAACAATATCGTGTTATTATTTATGTTTTCACATTGTAATGCCTATTGTGTGTATGGTAATATGTAGTTAGACATATAAGACTATTTTGCTTTTGAAAGATTTAACCCGCAATACTTTTTATAGCCAATTATGACAAAAATAAGGCTGTCTAAAAATGTGATATTAACTTTGAAATAATTGATAAATGCAAGATTTTCATTATTCACTCGTTCTTTACAAAAAATTTATTATTATTCATATTTAATAGCAAAAATACGATAGGTTAAACACATTGATACATCATCCCCAGAATTTACTTGAATAAAATTTGTATTGTGACTGCGATTAAATACATTAGTGATTTATAATTTGTTCGTATGTTGTATAAATAAGTAAACTCTTTAAAGCTAAATTAAAAAAAAATAACAGTTAACTTTTTTTTCATCTACAGTTAATACAGAAATAAATAACGGAACTTATTGAATTTCAATAATATAACTCTTCAAACACTACGCAGACTCAGATCGACTCAGAAATTTCCAAACGCCATAAACAGATCGCAATTTTTCATTAACAAGCCCCTAACCCATAATTACGCATCTTTTCACTCGTAATCACATCGTAATTTATGGAGACGAAAACAATTATGTTACAAAATGATTAACGTAATTTCTAATATGATCCACCCACATACTAAATTTGTTCTTTAAACATCATATTAAACCTGATCCGGTTTCAACTAGACATTCGGATTAAGTACTTACTCTAAAATCTTATCATTAATCATAATTGCGGAATAACAATAAATATTGCCCGTACCTCGTTATAGGCCGATCTAAAATAAACCTTATTATTTAGGAAAAGAGTACAAAATAAGTTTAAGACGTAATGATCGATACTGATCATTATTACGGGCCTTATAAGAACGGGATCGTGGGAATAATGGAGATAGTTGAGTTATGGGATTCTGATGGACCTCAAATAGTTTGAAATATTTCAATTTGCCCAACTTGTGGACGAACGTTAGTCTAATAGTATCTAAGACGTTGAGGATTTTTTTGTTAATTATATTAAAAAACGGCGCTAAATGAATGAATTATTAGGACGTGGTAATCTAAACTTTAAGAGTATTAGAAAATAAAAGGTTGCTAATCGGTAGAAGTAAATTGTACCTAAATGACTAACAAATAATATTATATCCGTCGGATAGTTATTTTTAGTTATTTTCTTGCTCAAAATGTTTAAGGAGTAAATTGATCTAAAGAGTTGCATGACGTTACAACTATGCGTTTTCTACTAAAGTGTGACGTCATTAGCCCCCACTCTGTAACTTTAATGTTTTATATCTAAGTAGTCTTTTGTTATTTTGCCAAAGAAACGGACCAATTACTTTTTATTTGTACCTGTCGTCATGCCTAATCTACGCACTGGGAGAAATAACGAAGTAAAGCATGTCGTTACTACCTATGTAATAAATATAGATGCTAGTTAACGGTATTATTTGAATGAATTGAATTTTTCATCATTTCGGTGTACAGTTTAAATCGTAGTGTTTCGTAATGACAACTGTTTGCTAGGCTCAAGCAACAAATAACAAAGGTTTAATGCCATGTAGATACAGCGGAGATATCCAGCGAAGCAGCAACATCACTTTGATTGGACACTTATCTGATGACATCTGACAAACCAGCCGTACCTATCACAACATTAGATTGAATCGTCCGTTCGACCAATCAGATGTTTGAACTTCCATTGACGAGAAAAATGTGGAAATGCTAGTTTGTCATTGAAAGAAGAAACAGTATTCGTGTTTGCTTTCGAATTTAAACTTTATGTAGGCAACGCTATCCTGCTGTAATTAGATTAATTTAAGTTAAGATGATTTTGATCTACTTTATCTTCTAATTAATGGGTTAATTACTTCAGTTCATAGAAATCTATGTATTTTTTCCTTTTTTTTATTCTATAAAGTGGTGAGATGAGCTGGACGCCCTCCTGGTGGTAAGAGAAACGCCAGCCCATAACGTAGTGCTACCCAGAACTTTGCTCCGGGCAGGGGCGCACTACATCGACGCTCCCCACTTTGAGTCATAAGATGTTATGACTCATTAGCCCAGTAATCACGCTGGCTACAGTGCCCTTCAGACTTCTAATCACAGTGCACAGTGACATTTGCACATCACTGTTCAGGCGGTAAAATGTCTGGCACTGTGGGGGTACCCACCCAGTCGGTCTCCTGCGAAAGAGACCTACCCCCGGTAATAAATAACAAGGTAATATTGTTTATATTCTGAATGAATGTCTAACTTTTATATAAATAATGCATTAGCTTAGAAGCATCGGAGCATAATCAGTATTAAAAAGGTAAACAGTAGGTTTAAAACGTTCGTCAAATTTAACTTATAAAAAATAAAAATCTACGTACAAATGGTATAAAACGTTAATCAACACAATCAATTAATTTTATTATCAATTGTAAAAGCCCGCGGTGGGTCGGAACAAAAGTGAACCGAAACGGTTTCTAGTTAGCCACGTCGGTAAATTAATCATGCCTTTTATTGTTTGCCGCGTTCGCAGATGCTTTATTATTGCTTATCAATTTTAAATCTATATATCTATAGATAAGTTCTAAACTTTTACTTTGATACTGGAGTGAAACGCTTTTTAAGTCTTTTTCGGAGGAATTTAATGTTACGGCAGATATATTTAGTGTATAGTATGTAGCAGTAATTTGTATATGTACCTATTATTGTACATGTAGTATATACTTTGCTTCGGGAGTTTATGTGCGTGGTTTACGAGCCTAATTTTAGCTTAATCCTAATATATTATATGCTCCCAAACATACGATATACTTCCTATTTAAATGTTTTAAGTAGGTAAGTATAGACAAAATTTTTATTTTTAAAACTACCATACGATGCACATTTTACGATATCAATTGCACTTTAGATCTTTTATTTATATTTTTAACGCATACTAATTGGTTTTAAATAAATTGTATAATATATATTGTTCATTAAACCCAACTTGTGTGGTAATGTTACTTCGGTCGCGTGAATCGCTACTATTGAAGACCTTAATGATAGCAAGTCAATATGCTCAAATTATGATTTATAGCCGCCATTTTGATAAATTATTACTTATCTGTAATTTATTTCATATCTGTAGTAGGTAATGTGATCCTATTTGTTGAGTGTATTATGTAGGTCGTATTTTAAATAACTATTCAGTAACATTTTATAAATAGTACCTATCAAACAAAAGAGAACTGTAGACAGATACAGACGTAATTTTACTAAAAAAATATTTTAAGTTAACCAAGTGTTTACTTTTCTTTCAATTGACTATCATCAAACGGCTTGAGAGAAAAAGTCAAATAAAACTGGTAATAGTAAAAGCAATAGATCTGATAATACGTACCATCGAATGTCCAAGATATTCAGCAGCGTTGTCAGATATGTACAGGAGTTTCCCGTTCTGAGTCATCATCATCAGGAAACCGTTGAGCGCCTGCAGACAAAAAATATTACAATTAAATTTCGATGCCTCAAACTGGTTTTGAACCGACGGTATTCTACTAGTCCCTGTGTACGAATTTGATGCTACGTAAGACGTTTGATATATCCTCGGAATGTATCATGCCTTTCCTTAAAAGGACAGCAACACACTCGCAATAACGCGAGTACACAAAGCGGTTATCACTTAACATCAGGTGACGCGTCCGTTCTTTTGCCCCATTTTATAAAAAAAAGTCATGTTCAATTATGCAATTTTTTTCATGTAATACTCATAATTCCTTTTCTTTTCCATGTTCCTTATTAGAGATTCGTTTAGAGATTTTAATAAAAATCCGAGATAATAAAAAAACCTTTTTGCGACAGTCTTCTACACACTACGTACGGTTGCTTAAAAGTTAAAACAGACTTCGAACAGTAGGTACGTTTCCAATCTGGGACCAGCCTAAAGGTTTACTGTACACGGATATCAAAGGTTACAATGTGTCAAAGTTTGTTAGTGTACAGTTAACCTATTGGTTTCATACATTGTTTGGTTCACACGTTAATAAAGACTTATAATATTCAATATTAAAAGTACGGCAAAGGCTTCATATAAATATTAATTAACGATTGGTAAAAAAATTAAATAATGAAAGTCATAATATAATCAATTAAACGCTATTTAATTACTCTACTAAGAAGATCTTATACTGAAGACAGCGTAAATGTACCAGGGTATCATAAGAACAGAGGCAGTGTTGATACCTTTTATTTCTTATAGGAATAAAATACCGTACATTTTGCAACGACTGTGTGTTAAATCTTTAGTCACACCCGTTCTTATGAAACCACTTGACGCTGCCGTTTAATTTATTATTTATTCCAATTTAACGAGAACTAGATTCACTGTGATATTCAATTGTGTTGTTCCTAACTAACTGTTTCGAGACAATTCCGTGTATATTAAAGCTTATACTGACAGATTTAGTGGATATTAACTCTTGTCCGTGAAGCAAGCAAAAATTATTCAATGTTATTCTTAGTTATGTGCTTAGAAAGTGCTCCTTTAAGTTGAAGTTGTAAGAGCTTCATGATACTTATTAATTATTATATAAATTAGTTAAATATATCATTAAAGACTTAAGTAAAATAATATTTAGAAACCAAATTAGAAACAATAGCCTCCGCATTAAATGACTGTTAAGAAAAATCGGTTTACATAAAATACGGAATACAAAATTACAGAACCGATCTTAATAACTGGTTGTCAGAAACCACGCCTGTTTAATATGTAGTTTACATACTTAAATTAAAATAACTGTTTTTTGTCTCTTTCTGTCTTAAGTAAATTATATTTTAAAGAAAGTGATAGACTACCATATTTATCTTCGTTCTAAAGCGTGGGAATTTAAGGTATCAAACAATTGTTTAATTTAGATAATATATTAAGTTATGACTTACCTTTGAGAACCCGAAGTTAGGACCGGTGCTCGGTTGTTGGGTTATTTCGAAGCGTTTGAATACTGTAACAAAATGAAGATGTTAATTATTATATTCATTCAATTAATAAAAAAATGATTTATTGCGTTTTTTAGATAAAAAGTGGATTTTTTCGAGTATAGGTATATAAATTGAAAAAATGAAAAGTTGTTCTATACATTTATTTGAAGAAGTGCTTATCATAACAAAGTTTACGCCAATTCTTTAAATTTTTGACGACCGCTTGGCGCAGTGGTAGCTCAGCTGCTTTCTGCGCGAGAGTCATGGGTTCGATCCCCACACCGGAAAAATATATTTGTAATTCACATTTGTATTTTTCTGGGGTCTGGCTGTTGCTATGTATTGTATGTATGTATTTACAAAAGAAAAGTATGTATATGTAATTTATTCCGTTATCTAGTTGCCATAACACAAGCTTCTGCTTAGCTTGGAACTAGATGGCACTGTGTATAAATGTCCTGAAAATATTTATTATTTTTTATAACTATTATTTTTTAAAACATATAGAATTCTTTTAATACCGGCAACGGTATGCAAGTAAAACTATAGAAGGCATCGAATGTGCTTACTACAGGTTCGAAACATACAAAAACTATACGTATGTAACTTATTACTTTCTAACAGTTGTATAGAAAGCTTCACAATCAGAGAAACTGTAGCATATATCATATTGTCATTTAGAAGATTACAACCCACACCGGTTCTATGACAAAACAGTTAATACAAACATAATGATCCGATTAACCGAGGAAATCGGAATATTGCATACCATATAAAGTGTATCTCATTTTGTGGACACGAGCGACGATAAATCTATTGAAATTGAAAGGAACGTTGGTAGAGGTATGTGTTAAGTATTTTTATGTTTAATATATAATTAATATATATCCGAAACATTACAATATTCGATTTTTTTTAATATTATCTATATTTTCAGTTTTTTATTGGGTGGATAAAAACAAAAGCTTACGCAAGCTTTAATAATTCTAATTATTATGAAGTGGTAAAATTATCTTGTTTTACATACTTTTCGTCAGTTAATTCAAGTAATATATTAAACAAAATTGCGTAATATAATACGTCATTTAGGCTAAAGTGCATCGATTGATTTCCATTTCGGAGTGGTCGGTAGTGTTACACACTTGTATGCAAATCTTCGAGAAAGGTAATTAAAAACATAACGTAGGTATTCGTAGCGCGCATTGTCACCTCATTGTTTTGCTGCCATGTTTAAATTTCATTGATATTTATCATTACATAGAATAAAACGAAGTCGCCCTCACTGTCTGTCCGTATGTAAGCTGAAATCATTAAAACTACGCAACCGATTATCATGCGGGTATTTTTATCAAAAAGTGATTCAAGAGGAAGGTTTATGTGTATAATACATGCATAAATGCCAGTAAAACGCGGGGCGCGACTAGTATATCATAAAACATTATTATAATAAGAAGGAAAGCTGTACTAACTTCCATAAGGAACCCGTCTTACACAGTATAGTTTCAAATATTCTATGGCCATAAATTATAATGGTGTATGGAGCCGATAACAGATAAGTGGAACAATCGATAGTATTTGAGGCCCAATATGATACCAATCTGTATTGGCGTAGGAACCTATTCTTGCTATATTAGTGAAGTTACCATACGATATGTTCCATATTGAGTATCTTTTTAGGCTTCAAAATGGGTTCAAAAATTGCTTTTTGCCACGAGATTTCTTTGGACGATGATCATATTTTATTATATTCTTAGACACACATGACATTAAAGATTTAAAAACCTATGACATAGATACATAGTAACACTTAAACTATCGTGAACAATACAATGACGATACAAATTTACATATTTTGCTTGAAATTTATGGTATTGGAAACTTATCAAAGGTTATAAAGCAAATACGGTATGCGGATTATGGCAATTATTGCGGTATGCCTTACAGCTCGGAGTATATCACATTACAAGTAATTGTTCTAATTCATTAACTGTTGGAGAACAATTGTCATTCCTTTCAAAGCAGTTCCGTTATTTTAGTAGTATTTTAGTATCTATTTTTAAAACGCGAATGAGTATTAAGGATTTAATTACATATTACAGTAATGTTTTTTCTCTCAAAAAAATATATTATGATAAAAGTAAGTACTCATTGTATAGCCTCAGTGGCTAAATCACGCAGAAAATTTAGCATTAACAATCTCGACAATCTAATCGCTCGCCAGCGAATTCCGAATCATTGTTACAAAATCGATGTCATTCCATGCACTTACGAGACAAACATCGCTCATAATTAATCGATTCAATCTATCGATACTTTCTCGGTCGGCATAGGTAACGATAAACAATAAGCAGGCAAGCCACCCGATTATATCGATAAGATATCGAATAATTCCAACGTCTAATGGGCCCGCCACGGTGTATAAGGGGATTTACACTTTCTAAACTATCTGAAAAGGGTTTCTGGAGGATGGATTAGAATATTGATAAAGCCGAGCTGTTTTTGCTGCCAATAAAATATGCACAAGCTATCTGGACTCCCAGCAAGCAGCGATTAGCATAGCAAATGTAATCTCTAGATAGTATTTGATGAGCATTCAATGATAATTTTATATTTATGAAAGCATGTTCATTAAATAATACTTATTTACTTATTCCGGATTAATAGGGTTGATTATGAAACATATTTTGTATAACGTAAAACGAGAACACGTCTTAAATACGGATGAATTTTTGAATTAAGAAAATCTAGTTATTTTTTTTAAATGTTCAATCGTTCTATTCACATATAAGCGCTACAAAACAAAGCAAAAATAAACTTGCATACCATTTCTTCTGGATACGTTCTAATACAAATATAATAGCGGTCTCGTCGCAACGATTAGTCAAAGTCCGTATAATCGCCCTCACGGATGTATAACTGATTTCAAGATCCTCTCGTGAGGTTTCAAAACATTAGAAGATACGTGTTCAATAGCAATACTCTATTTAAAGGATAGTATAGTCTAAATATATGAAGTGATTTTTCGATCTATGTCATTGCGCTTCTAGTAACCGATTCTATTACACAAAAAAGATCATACATACAAAATGTGAAGTTTGATGATGTAAAGGGTTCAAGCCACTATACTATATTAAAAGATGGGTTTGAACCAAAATTGATAGACTTGTAACAAGTCTGAGGTATGTTAAATAATTTCAGAATCTTGTAAAGGATCAATAAGAAAAAGTTGCTTGGATATATTATAATTATTGAAATGTCTGAACTTCGGAGCTTGTCCAAGCAAATAGTCAGTCAGTATAGTCACGTTCACGGGTATAACTGATTCTATGTCGGGAAGATACACAGCGTTATTCCAGAAAGAACATACCTATAAAGGAACGTGTAGTATTTCATTTAATTTCGTTGTCAAAGTGTAATTTGAAGTGTATTATGTATTTATATCATTATATAGTATAGCATAGGATAGTATTAAGTAGCTTAGCATTAGCTTAGCATCAGTAATAAATAAGTTTGTTCTTAAAACCCCTTGAAAACTTCCGACATTTAAAGTTAGATAAGTATCCTATGGAAAATTTCATTACATAGGTATTAAAAATTGCGTATTGATTGTTATTCACTAAATATAGGCAGAATTCATAAAAGTTTGCTAAAATAAACCGAATCTATGAATACTAAGCCAGATTGAAATATAATTCATATAAATGCAAAAAGTAGGAACGTGGTTTATCATTAGAATTGGGATCAGTTAACATATGATTACAATAATAATAAATAGATTTTTTTTTATTAATTTTAGACAACTTTTGATCATTCAAAAGGATCGAATAAATTTGCAATTAACTCCTATAACTTATCTTCACGCAGTCTAGAATATTAAAAACAATATACCATATTTAATATTAATGAGGCACTAACAGTAATTACGGGGCAATAAGGGTGACCACATAGATATTCATATTTAAACTAAACTAACATATTTCTCAATTATTATTAGTAATAATAATAGTGATTAGTCACTACAAAACATTAAGCTAACTATTACTGCAAAAATATGTAACAAATATTTTGGCTACAATATATAGGGTAATATAATCGAGTCGTTTTATGCACTATTTATTAAAAAACATATAATTCAGCCCTTTATAATAATTCTATTTCATCTTAGATTGTCTGGAAGAAATCGCGTTCAGTTCTAAGGTCGTCATTTTTACTGTTTTCTTTCGTTTTTGTTGTTTCTTTTTGTGTACAATTAAGACTTAATTATTATTAATAAAAAAAATCTCCAATAAATTGCGAGGTGGTAACCCTACATGCGTATCTCTAATAGTTATGATAATTAATTAGGACCGGCCGGCGATCGTTTTGAAACGCATTCGAGTACTGCTAATCAATTCTAAGTACCACCCATCTATCTGTTAGCATGCTGTTGAAGAATTGACGACCTGTTTATTTCCATGCTTCAAAGTCTTATAATTCTTATGTTAGTGAATTCAAAAGTTGGATAATTTACGTATTTTCTCATATTTTTAGCACACGACGCACAAGCCTAACGAATTCAGATGTTAAATAGATCAACGAACGAACATACTCAGACTTTCCAGTAAACCCGGCGTAAAATACGTTAAAACTTAACAAATACACTGAGCATTGAAACCAATAAAAGGGAAAATGCCTTACTACTATCACTGAACATGCCTATTGGGCATGGTGATTGGGTGAAAATAAAATATTTCGTCAATTAGAAAAAATATATGCTTATTTTTACTTTATCAAGTAAGATAATTTATACATTTAGCGCATTAAAGTTACGGAGTGGGGACTAATGACGTCACACGTCAATAGCAGTGACGTCATTCGATTTTTAAAATTGTCTCTTAAATTTAACCGAAAAATACTTATCAATTACTTTTGATTAATCTATCTCACAGACCTTAATTTTTTTTACCCGCTATCCCTATAGTTTTCCATTAAACAGAATACATAGTATCAAATATCCATAATTCAGATTCTAAGCGGTCAAGCTCTGCGAGTGTGGTTACTACTTTCCATCAGGTGGCTCGCCTGCTCGTTCGCCCTTGTAAAATAAAATAAAAAAAAAATCGGCAAAGTTTCTGCGCCATATTGACATTGTCAGTGCTACTGCGATGCATTTAAAAAGAGCTCTAATGACGTCACCTATCCTCACACCGCTTAATTGCCTCAAAACGGGCGCAAGAGGCGTCCGATCGACGGTGGGCGAACAGCGACAGATTGACTAGATACATAACATTACTGGGCTAACGAACATCTCAATTTACCTAACCACCTACCTTGCTCGATAAATCTGTTCCTATGCGGATCGGAGTGTTATTGTTTTCGTTTAATGTCTTTTTTAATACTTCATACTTACTGAGGTATTAAAGTTACGACAACCTGTAGTTCTACGGAGAATTGATTTTTATTAGTATTGTTATAACTTTCTAAGTAAGTGACGTACGTGTGATAAGTTTTTAATATAACGCCTCAATTAAGAAATTTTCTAGACTTCCACAAAGCAATTTCCTATTTACTGTAATTACGATAGACGTTGTTGTTTAATAGAAACCCGAAAAGGCATAGCACGACCGTCTACCGTGAGGGACCATTTCTTTTGTAGTAATTGCCCATGCGATTTGCATAAGGACCACCATTTGGTCTCATTTTCATGGTGCTCGGGACATTGCGTAAGATAATTGTGAAAGCTGGCGAGAAAACAATGTTTTAAGTGGATACGGATTTACTGAAGCCATTTGTTGGAACTTTTAGTGCTATTTAAATTGTGGTTTCGCTGTTATTTTAGACTTAGGTTTAGATACTTTTTTAATGTTTAAACTATAAATTCAATATCTAACAAATATGTGAGATCCTTTTTTATATTACTTATTTACTTAAGCTTAGGTTTCCTTTAAAATCATATGCTCTTTGTATTTATCTATAAAACACGAGAAGTTGTAATTGTTTATGTGTACCATCAAATCTGGTCAGGTGTAAAAATAACTATTACCTTATACATTGATGAATTACCAACTAATTTATTATTTAACAGATATGTTTATGTTGAAGGATTGTAGCTACGCATAATTTTTTACAAAACTCACGCATTAAAACCTCCAATCCATCATAACCTGTCGAAACATTGCGCCACGCTAATATTCTCACACCACAGAATTACCCTGTCATGGCGTCACTTTAAGAGGCCATAATGTCTAAATTAAATTTCAACGCGACTAACAAACGGAAGGTATAGTGCGCGTCATTTATGTTAAGCGCTGGACGAGAATAGCTGCGCATGCGTAGAATCGCGCTCGAAATTAACGTATTGGTGCGAGAAAGACAACACTACTGGTACAACCAATCAACGCTTGCGCACCCGACGATCACGCGCCCCGCGCGCCGCGGCGTTACCTCGATACCTTATTTTTGACTTCTGCGCAGGTTTCGTTCAGCGCTAAAGATTCGTGACGCGTACTATACATAAAGCTCAAAATCGTCATAGGCACTACTATATTTAAGGAGCTGTTGTAAGATTAAATATCTTATACAGGATTTTTCCATCGGATTTAAAATATTAAGGATTGCATACCGAAACATTTTTTATTGCAGGACCAAGTCTACTAAAAAAACAATCTTTACTCGAACTTTGAGAACCCTTGATCACAAAAAATACCGAACTTGCCTACCGTATATTCTTCACGATTGTACCAAAGACAAGGAGAAGTGTTTATAGTGTGAATATTAAAGGTTAATGGATTTATATTTACAATCGCGAAACCGATCAGCCATTAAAATCTATTGACTTAACCTTCCGAATAAAAACGTATAATTATTATTTAAAAAATAATAGATACGTGGCAGGGTATCAAGCGAAGTAATAATATTATAAAACAAGCGTCCTATTTTTATAACATGAAATTAGAAACTAGCAATTAAAATCATAAACAAAATATAAACTAGCAACAATACTGTCTAAACATAGTTGTAACTCTTAAGTACGTACTTAAAACGATATTATATATTAGAAGTCCAATTTTTTTCCTTATTATGTGGATGCTAATATGACCTATAACCATAGCATATGACTGACATACAGATTCAATTTTGAAGTCAAACAATTCGACTCCCGTTTTAACATACACGATTTAGATTGTAATAATTATTATTTACACGATTTAGCTTCTGCACTTAAACACCTGGTTTTTTTAACCAAAATAATAGGAAGTTAATTTACGAAAAGCGCAATATATAATTATATTACTCTTGCCTTGGCCTTTTTGCAAGTAATCAAGTAATTTGGCAAATCGTATGGTTTTTGAGAATTATATGAAGAATTGGTTAAATAATTTCATATATCACTCATGAATATTTAAAGGCTCCGCTTGCGTTTTGTTTGATTTGCATATGCCTGCCAATCAATATAATCAAATATGAGTGATTCGTTCTGATGATGGATATGACATTTACAATCAACGGTAGTTGATTAATTATGACATTAAATTAACATAAAAATAATAATCGTTTTATTTTGTGATTGTGTATGCTAATATTTGTTCAATGTTAATTGTTAGTAAACTGTTGATGGTTTAAACCCTGTTTCGGTTAAAGGATTTTTAAAAGTAATAAACATAACACGAGTTGTATTTAATAGTTTTGTTATCTTTATTTTGGAAGTATAAATGATAATTCATACTCATAGAAGGGGAAGAGAGAAAGGAATTCACAATTCCAATTTTTTGTAAGTAAATTTGGTATTAATAATTTTCTTTTGAATAACATAAATTTCTGTAGTATTTTGTAGGGTACCTATTGGTACGTATGCGTATAAAATAAGATTAGCATTATTATTGTAGATATTCGTCTTAGATTTATTGTTCCCACCTTCAGCAAATAAATGAATTTTGCGTAGATTCGTTTCGATGAAAACAAACAAAAGCGGAAAGCTAACGTGCTTGTTAATCGATAATTATCGGTATTCGAATCGATAGTGCGTAAATACAGGTCATTCGATATATAAATCAAGTTTGAAATCGATTTCAACAAGTGGCTATTAATTAAGTTGTAGTTAGATTAGAAATTAGATAGTAGCTGGGCGGCGATCGTGTCTGATATATGGCTGAGATCTCAAAACTTGCTGGTCACATTCAGTTAGTGTTTTGTTCACTTTAATTAGTGTCATAGTCGGACACCGAATGACACAAACTGAATGAATAGAAGTGGCTTGTTAAAATAGTGTTGTTTTTTTGTTAGCAAAAGGTTTGCTTGGTTATAAGCGGCCAATTCTGTATAAGAGTACTCGTAAAGCCAGTAATTTAGTAGCCAGCCTTTAGTAGAAGAGCTAGAACTCAGGGATATATGATTTGAGGGGTAAGAATGAGAGTTGTATGAAATACATTTTAATCACGTATGTATGTAAATAGTTAGTATAAAAATATGTAAGTGAATATAAACATTGTGATGATATTCATGGATACTACAGTGAATATATTTTTTCTAAAGAACCAATTATATCAATTATAAATAAATTACTAAGCATCACCTTCGACTACCAAACGTATACCTCAAATTAAAGTTATTGATATATAGATACGTATCAATATCATGCAATTAGCGTGTTTTTAAGAGTTCATTATGAAATGAATTACGGCATTTCATAATCATTATATTCATTCATAATAATTATAACCTAATGAAGGACACATTTGGTGTAACGTATAATACATCATACAGTGACATGAACAATCATAGATTTGCACAATACACAATCACGGTCGTTCTCTTTATCAAATAAATCGTATACACAAAATTGGCTGTCGACGTTAGACAAATAAAAATTGCGATATAATCGGAGATGAAATATGATATTCTAGTAAATAATTTCGATCTAACAGTTAGGTGATTGAGCCATTAGTGTTCATTTTTCGACAAGTTTTGAGAAATCGATGACTTAGACATTTTAAAATTGTAACTGTCTTGTACTTTATTATGACTGATTCGTAGAGCTAACGTTACTCAAAGTAGGCGAAAATATTTACAAAATATAGACATTAGGAAACATTGTATCTCTATAAAATATTCCTTTCGTGCAGTAAGGAAAAGCTTCGAGGGTTCTGAAGTCCTGAACTCCTATTTTCACCAAACTTTTCTTCCGAGGCAACACATACAGGATGTTCCCCACTTAGCGTATCTTTATGGTCAGAAGTCGTTTTTATCATCAGACAACCCTTTACCCACAACAACGTAGTAAATCTTATTCTCTTCTCGCTGGTTTAACTTTTTGTAGGTAGTTCTTAATATATATTATATAAACAGCTTTGAGGCGATCTAATCATAGCGTCCGTATTGAAAGGAGGCGGGAAATAAAAACGTAATTCTGACCAGGCGAGATATGCACCTCGAGATAAGAAATAAATTAAATATGAATCTATTCCAATTATAGATTTCAGTTAGTCATAACAGTATAGACTATCTTATGAATCTGGATAAAGAAATAATTACGTTTTAAAAAATAAACTTTTTACTTAAAAGAAATATACAAAGGTTTACACCGTATAATTTACCTTATAGGCAGCCTTATTGTTACACGTTTGTAGTTCGTACACTTAATATCAATCTGATACAATGTTCCCAACACAATAAATAATTTCATAGTTAAACAATAATCGGTATTAAGAGCCATTAATCTTTCATTTGGCCCTTTGATTGACCGAGTCATTATACTCGGTATGACCTCTGTCATAACTATCTTAAAGCAATTTTTATTAAAACAATTGTATAGAAGCATTGCTACAATATAAGGTCATGTCGTACTAGCTGTAATTGTCGATTGATGTATTGATACTTTTAGCCTTCTGGTTTGACAGGTGGCCGAAATATTCCTTAGAAAATAATTTATATTTCTTATTTATTGTGCTTCAAAACCGTGATTACTTTTACTGTATTAACGCCTAATTTCTTTAAAAGAGAAGAGTGGAAACTTATTATAAAGAAGAATGACCGTAATATATTTAATAATTTTAAAGGTGTTTTTTCGCGAAAACATTTTTACAAAGCACGATCATTCAGCATTGTCAATTTCTTAGTTAGCATGACATTTTAAAATACCTATTTTAAAAGATAGTTATAATGACAAATTTTCATTAGGAAAAACAAAAAATGGATGTATTACAGGCCTTAAAACTGATCATACCTTTAACTTAATGCTAATTAAAATAATAATCCAAAATAGTGTACTGATAAGATAAATACGTATTAAGATTAGGAGGTGTAGTATGTTTTCGCTTGTAATGCGTAGAATAACAGTCTAAAGGACATACGTTTATGCGCGTTAATATTTACGATAATTCGCACTATTATTTCCCCAGCATCTCTGTAGATAACACAAAAGACTATTTGAATAAGAAACGGGAGATAACCGCGGCCGAGGTGGTGTTCGATACTAATAGATATTTAGAACGTTTTATATTAAGTTACGTATTTTTGTTTAAGTTACGCTTTGTTGTTGAATCTAGTACTTTAGTGCTAATTAAGATATATTTCTAGATAAATCCCAATCTTATAAAGTCGATATCAATAAAAATCAACGCCCAATTTGCTTTGAAAATGTGTTAGTAAGTTTGTTCCCTAGTTATTTATAGAACAATCAAATTCGCGATAGGAACAGTCATTTTTGAAATCTTGGTGTTAAGGTGATCTGTGATTTTGAATGTGTTTATAAAGTTTTGTTGTCTGTATCTAATTAGTAAATGAAATATTATAAACGAATGAACCTACTTCAAATCTTTTATTATTCTGGAACAATACAATTCTGACTACAATGAAAGTATGTTATGACATTGACAGTTAAAGCTTTACATGTAATTAAATACGATGTCAGTACTCAGTAACATCTTTCGACGATTCTTATCGGTTATTGTGCGAGTCGTAATCGCGTATCGTAATCGATTATTACAATCGATATGAAAATAATTATTTCCGACCTTACCGCGGGAGTTAATTGTTGTTAGACCAGCGAGTTGCCAATTGATTTAATTAAGAATCATTCGGCAACGTTGTTAGTTGTTACGGGGTTGCTTAAGTAGGACTACCGAAAGAGTGAGAGTTGCTGCAATTATATGTAAAGTCTATACATCTTATAGTAACATGAACACAATGAGATTTACTAATAGTCTAGATATTGATGGTCTTCTGTGTGTACTATCTACAGTAAATGGTAAGGAAGAAGTTCTTGATAAATTATATAAAATCAAAAACTGTAATTAAATTTGCTATGAGGTCAAATCCGTCTCACTGTTAACTTGAAAAATACCACGATAATTTTACTATTACCGCTTAAAAGTTAAGCGGAGAGAATCACAAATTCAAGGTTAAGAAACCAGTTGATTTTAGAGATATATTGTGTTCAAACCAAGTGTAGATAATTTTCTAGCTTATAAAGTGTCTGGTGAGACGTGTAGGGCCAGAGAAGCCTTGACCCACAAACTATATGTGACCCAATAACGAATGTACTTAGCTTAGAGGTTGTATGCGTGTAAGAAAGGTGTTATTATAAGTTACTTACAAATCAACTAACCGACTGACTTTTTTTTGTTATTAATGTTTTAAGCAGCCAACTAACCATAATGCATATTTTTTTTGACGTGAAAAAGACAAGCATGCATGCAAGACAAGTATGCAAGGTGCATACTCGTCTTTTTGTCTGCTATATGATATATTGATATTTCAGTTTGTACAAGACTAAGAAGAAGCTTTTGACAAATAATATTTAAAATAGTTATACAAAATTCAAATAGAAAAAAACGGACCTAAAAGCGAAGCGAAGCTTTTCCGCTAAGTAGACAAAGAAAAAAAATATTTTTAACCATTAGACTTTTTGATGATAGTCTTAAAACGTTCAATAAAATGGAATTACAAAATAAATGTAATTAAACAAATTAGAGCTAACTAACAAAATCCTTGCTAGCTTCTAGTATATTCTAGAGACCTTAAACTTCCCCGTTCTACAAGGTACTATATAACAAACAATTTACACCCTAGTCTCACCATCAACACCTGTTAGTAGATAAGTAATTTTGTACACGTTTTAAAATTCAAATTTATGCTAATGTGTACGCGGCACGTTCACTAATTGGATTAACGCACACGTGGGCTCAT
Organism: Eurema mandarina; assembly: GCA_018238005.1. Taxonomy (NCBI): domain Eukaryota; kingdom Metazoa; phylum Arthropoda; class Insecta; order Lepidoptera; family Pieridae; genus Eurema; species Eurema mandarina. The sequence continues at coordinate 42,021 of DWAJ01000034.1, read as the reverse complement.
TTATGTGTTGTTTTATGACCTACCCTAAATTAATTAATCGAAGAGCTTTAAGAGAAATAATGAATTTACTCGATTTTAAAAATGAATTATCAATATTAAACATATGTAACGTATGTAACATAACCTATAAATTCTATCAGATACATAAGAAACGGTGAAACGGTAATTTTCAATATAAATAGTATCCAATTTATTTTGTAATTTAAATATTTATAAATATTATTAAAATTTTTCTTTTTATAATTTGTTACTAGGAAAGTCGTTTACTGTAACTGTAACTGTCGTGTACGCATACCGTTACTTGAGAATGAAATATTACTATTTCATTAACTGTAGCAATACAAATACTTGATTTATTTTAATATTTTTTTTCAAAAGCAAATCTCAATGTCTTCCCGGATCTTCTATGCAGAATTCCAAACCGATGGTAAATGATTGTTATGTAATATCATGACTCAAAATTGTGACTATATGTAGCCTAGCTGAATAAATATATAATTTAATTTGACCTCTTAATCAACATAATTATCAATATAATTATAATTTTATGCAAAAGTAAGATTTTTTGATAATATAATTAAAATATACAATCATAGGCCACGTATCTTTCTATAAAAAATCAGTTAAATTTTTTTATTGGTTATACAGCTTATGAAAAAAATACAACGCAAATCGTTTCAAATTGTTCAATAATTTTATTCCTACCTAATGTTTCGCTACGAGGTGTGAACATAAATCTGCAATCAGTCACTTGTAATCACTTATAATAACTCTAGAATTATAAAATCAAACGGCCAACGTAATTTGTATGCAACACGAGTATAAATACCGTTAATAACACAATCTCGAATTCGCAAAGCTTCAGTAAAGATTACTATGTGATTAATGTAACCGCAGCTAAAAATATTTAGATATAAGTGCCTACTTAGGTTTAAATATTTAAAATAGAATATTCTGCTCATAATTGCGTTCGTAATAACTTGTCCTGGTAACATACTTTTGTATGTATAAACGATTAGAACTAAAAAAAAAACATTTTTCATGAGTTAATTTAAATAACAAAAAAAATCTATAAGGTACACTTGTTTGTCTTCCTTTCCTTTCTACTAACAATGTTATCTACTTTAAGTTTTTGTATGAGGTATTCGTATTTTTACATGACCTTTTGAACTGAAGATAATATTCATATTTCTATAACTATAAAGCTGTTTAACAAATATCGTCTGTAGTATGTATTATCGGGTTTTTATATGAGCGAACATAGGTGACGGTAGGTGTGTTGCCAGCAATTGAGAATTTCCTTGAATTTGGGTCAATTTTGCACTACAAACATAATCTTTAAAACTTTATTACACTGTTAGTTTTACGTATAGATTTTTTATTTTATTCTATTCGAAAATGGTTTGAGAAAAAGAATATAACTCTTAAGGCTCGTACACAAGTTACTCAACACCCCGTATAATTAATCACAGGCCGATCACTTACGCGGTATCTCGGCCATCCTTTGCGCAGAGTGATCAATGTCCCTTGCTAAATACCGATTTGAAAACGTAAATATTTCACGTTTAGATACCAATGTTTTTATTTAACTGTGTTAAGTAGTCGATAGGCTAAATGTGTACAATTAGTTTGAGTGAGTTCACTTTATCTTGTTAAACAAATAGACCTTAATGTTGAATGTTTGTTTTTGCACTAGATATGTTAAAAGGTTTATAATAAGCCTTTTAAATCATTTGGGCCGAAGGTTGTAAGAACTGTTTTGGTCTTTAAGAAGTTATTCGCTTCGATAAAATGTACGCAATAAATTTGTAGTTAAGAAGATGGGCGTTTAATTTATGTTATAATATAAAGGTAAGGTTTGTGAAAGTGTTGTCTTTGAGTGTCTCTGTCCGTCTGAGTCAGTGAATTAAAAATATATAAGTTGCTATCGTGTTACAATTATTATTCTTATAACTTATAAGAAAAAAAATCGAAATAAATTAATGTAGCGGCTCTTGGGAAGTAACTACATATTTTAAGTGGCGAACAGGATGATAGGTGTGCACACAATAAGATATTATGTTGAATTCAATTTAATCGATGCCATTACTCATTATATATCGGCTTTGGTGTACGATTAACCTACTTACTTGTACAATGAAAATTATAATTTCAAGTTCGTTTAAATTCTTATGAGATTATAGTGATGTTATAAATTATTGCCAGTTAAAATTCTTAAAACACAAAACGTCAATCCGGAAAAGTACCATTTTTACCACAGGTAACACTTAATGTAAGTTTTTATATGAAGAATTTACTTGTATAAGCTATTACTCGATACAATAAAGAGCACAATAGCTCAGACGGCACGCAAGTATTTATATCTGGCAAACAGAACAAAAATAAGGATACCAGCATAATTGAAGTAGCATTAAGAATGCGGTGAAAAGACTCACAAATGCATATTACGCCGGTATCCCAGTAATTAGGCTGAAACGGAGTTCCCAGAGAGGTATGCAAAAATTGTTGAGAATATTCAATGCGTGATCGATAATTCGAGAACCGGTTTCAGTAGACCTATGAGTTACGAATCGTAATTGTCCGTTTTGTAGCGTTTTGCGCGTGTGACGTATTAATATGAGAAGTGTTCAAGCCTTTTTGTTTACGTAATAACTATAATAACTGTGTTTATTTTTCTTAGTAAATATTTATTATACCTATTAGGTACTTTTGTAAAAGGTGAAGTTAGTGAGATTGTGGTTTAATTTTGATATGTAATAAAGCAATTTTGTTTTTTTGAGAACCACAGTTTTGAGCTCACATAACATGTCACATTTATTTTTTATTATAAATACCATCCTCAAGTTGTTTTTAAATATATAAAATGTACATACCGTAGATTGTAATAACATCTTTATTATTTAAATAAACGAGAAAGAACGAACAAATATAAAGGTGTTTTTTATATTTTTTATTTATAAATAATATCAATTGAACAATAAGGAAATTCAATAATATTACCCACTAAAATGCACTTAAATTTAAGCTTCCGTATAAAAAATATCGAACTCATCGCAGTAAACAGTTGAAATTAAATGCGAAACAAGGTTCCCACGATCACCTACCGTTTATCGAGCCTTAAGGCTTCGTGTATTTGCACTTAGAAAACATTCAAATGTTTTATTATTGCGAGGAAAACTGGGAGGCTTATGGTAGATGAAACTTTTGTGTGTTGCAATAGATGTTTAGTTTAAAATTATTATTTTATTAGGTATAGAGAAAATATATTCTAATATAAAAATATAGGAGCTTACTGAGACAATAACATAACATTTGTATTATAAACAAAATAGAATAAAAAGTTCGATAGAATTATCGATTAGAAAAGCTTTAATAAATAAATTGCGATAAAAACAATATTGTACAATTCCCAAGAATTTTATTATTTAATTACTAAGAAATTAATTCACAAACTTATTTAAGTAAAACACTTTTTACATCTTACATTAACTAAGTCATAATACGAGAAACAAATTGACAATAAGGTTCCTAACCTCCGACGTCATCACGTCAACCTACACTGCAGCGATTTCAAAAATGCAAATTTCCATGTGAACTTCAGTAGCGTGCCACCGGGGCGTGACAGGCGAGGAACCCCTGCGGCCGCCATTAGGCCCAATAACCATCAACTGGTAGCTCCGACTCGCTAATTTTCCCTAATTTTCCTATCAAAATCTCCCTTAAAACGGATAACTGTATAGCGAGTCGTGAGAACATCGATTCGGTTACGTAAAACGATTATCGATTACGGTTCAAGGCTGAGTTTTGGCGTTTTCTAGCGGCCTTGTGTGCTTTACGTTATTTGTTGGAAAGGTAATGTGTAAAATTTGTGGGTTAATATGTGAGAATTTTTGTAAGGTTATACTAGTAAATTCGTGAGAATCGATGTTGGTAATTAAACATATCATGTTTAAACAATTATTGTTGAAATTTCATCATAAATTTATCTCAGTCTGACACGACGCAACGTAACAAAAGCTCAAAACTTACGTATGTAATTCTCTAATAAGAATTCACTCTTTAGGGGATCCTATTTTAAATACACATTTCATTTGCATTTTATTTATATAATCGGGCAACTTTCTTCATATAAACATTGAAGCAATTTTATCAGAGTACCTATGACGGAAATAATAGGTTACTTTTTTAGACTGTCATTGATTGGAATAGCAATAAATGTTTTGGGCTATCTCTTTAAATATTTATATAATCTTGTTATAGTATTTTATAAGTAATCTGAAAAATAAATATTTTCAACTATTGTACCTATCTATCAAACCCTAAATCAATATAGTACTAATTAATAAATCTTCCAAGCCCAATTTCAGTTCAAGTTCTCTTTAATTCTTAACTTAATAACAGTCGTAATTTGAGGTTGCATCATAACTGCTACTTAGTGTAAAGTGCCGTGAATAAATTAAAATTAATCTTTAACACGGTGGAACAATGTCAACACGTCAGCCATAACGTATGCAATATGATTCGTTTGTAACATGCTTATAATTAAACTTGAATAAATTTAATGCTAATATAATAGGTGTAACAGATCTGCTGACGTTTAAAGGCTATTATAAATTTGTATTAATTATGACGCTATTGAAAGATTTGTTAGATAGTGAGTAGAAATATTTGTTAACGATGAAAATATATATTTTTTTTATGAATTGTAACAAAGTTAGTGTCACTGTATAAAAAGGACATACCAAAATTTGACAGTTGACACATCCTTAAAGTTTAAAATTAAATTGTGACATTCCACAGATAAAATAGAAGACTTTTAACAATTCAAATATACGAGTAATACACAAGCTAACTTAAATATCGCCATACTACTTACTACATACTATGCTCTAAGTCAGTTATTATATTTAACATATTCAACTACTGACACGTAATTACCTACAAGCAGACGTCGAACATTTATTTATGAGTTTATAATGCGAGTTTATTTCAAGAAATCCTTTACACAGATATCCTTTAGATAAGCTGCGTTTTACATTTGGTTTTAATATATATTATTACTTGGGTTAATAGTTAGGACTCCTTTACTAATGAGTTATGACTCATTAATTGTTCCTTCATTAAGAGTTTTTTTATATTATGTATGTAATTTATAACTAGCTATGAATTCATCTATATTTCATTGACTTGGGCTAATCTAGATATATAAATAATTGTTATTAAAAATTCAACACCTCAAAAGCTCAAAACTTTGTTCAAACGGAGCGAGAAGTAGCAGGTCCCAAATGTATGTTATTTATACAACAATCCGATTGTATTGAAGCAAAACCTCATATTTTTAAGAAGGTTGGGAAGAAATAGATGGGTGGAGCTGGAGCTCCTAATTACCGCAATGACATCTTTTTTTAAATGCCATTACATGACTCCGGTTTTGTTTGGCAAGGTACCTAGCCAATTGAGCGTAAAGGAATTCACAGTTAACCTCAAAATTTTAAAATTATTAAAGAATCAGACCTTGTTGGAAGTAGTTGGACTTCCTGACGTAGACGCACACGAGAGCCATCAGCTGCAGCTGGGAGAGGCGCTGCCTAGTGGAGGGAGGGAGCGGCAGCAGGTCGCGAAGGTTCGCTATCTCTGCGTTGATCAGGTCGCGTCGGAGCTTGCTCGCACCTTTCGTTGATTTGCCTTGGTCGAACCTGCAGAAAATAATTCAATATATATGGCTATAGAAAGTAAGTTGCTCAAATCATTATTGATAATTAGACGACCGCTTGGCGCAGTGGTAGCGCAACTGTTTACATTTGTATTTTTCTGGGGTCTGGGTGTTGCTATGTATTGTATGTATGTTTTTACAAAAGAAAAGTGTGTATATGTTATTTATTCTGTTATCTAGTTGCCATAACACAAGCTTCTGCTTATCTTGGTAGTTCCAATAAGATGGCGCTGTGTATAAATGTCCCGAAAATATTTATTATTCATTTCATTAAAACAAACAATCAAGTCATTGATATGTAGAATGTAGTCGTAGATTTTTGAATATGCATTGATTAATTATAGTTAATACGTTTACATATTGTTTTATCGTGCCAATCTTTAAAGAATGACCTAGTACATATACGAAAGATATGGACGTTAAAGTCAAGTTTTAATTAAGATCCCTCAAAAAAACATTGTTGACATTTGACAATATCAGTCAGACTTCCACCAGTTAACTATGATAAATGACCCAAGTTTTCTATTTGCATATATTATCAATATTTATATTTAAAATTCATATGAGTGTTAAAACAGTAAATATTTTTAATGTGGTACAATTAGTCAGTTCTTAAAAGACATTCACCGATTTGTTATGCGAATAATAATTAACTAACAGGTTTATCACTTACTTAAAGATTTATTAACTCTTTATATTGATTTTAATGGAGATTCATCATTTTTATAGTTTTACGATTCCTTTGTATTTTTGCGTGGTGTGAGAACAATATTCACCGTTTTGTTAACATTTAGACATTGTATTATAGCATTACGTTTATATTTATAGGATGCATTGATGACTACTATTGCCTGTGACTACGTCTATGTTTCACCAACCTCTTTAAACACTATGATTATTTAAAATACATATAAAATTCTCTTGCGTTTTTAAATAGCAGACATTGGAATGATACTTCATTTTATAGTATGTAATAAAGTAGCAATTTTATTAAACGGCAAGTAAACCTTTTCTCATAATAGTTTTGGAACATATTACATACAAAAACAAATCGCAGATTTAACGTTGACCTTCAGACATTGTTACATTTTTAACAAATCGAAAAAACGGTCAATACAAATTAAAATTCTTACAAAAACATAAAATCGTTTAATATTTCCTAAATTCTTTATCGACCTTGACGTAATTGAAGTATAGAGTATTGTATATGCTATTATATAGTACTTGTTTAAAGGTCAATCTGCATATTGATATTTTTCGATTGCGCGTAATTTTACAATTTAAGCGTTAAAATAAATGCCGGAATGAGATCATTTTTATATTGGTATCGCTATAATGGTCTATTAGACGGTGAATATAGATCTGATACAGGATAATGACAACATTTAACTGAATGTAGCAGAACTCGTTGGTGAGTTTTTGTTTTTTTTTATTTATTACTTAAATAAATACAGAAATAATCAAATCTGGGGACTTTGATTGACACAATTTGATTTTTATTTTAACCTTTATTATAAAATCTATGACCGTTTTTATTTTTATTTAATAGCTATTTTGCGAACAAATCTTACTACGCCTAAATATAGTTGTTATAAGGTAAAACATTTAAAATATTCTTATTGCTATCACCATTAGGTATAATAATCATTGTTGTTTCCCAAACGCGTATATTTCTACGTGTTTTACGTTAACTTAAGAACTTTAAGAACCTGACTTTGAATTTAAAGTCATTAAGTAATTAGGAAATATATTGCGTAATACAAGTGAAGGCCTAAAATACCTTAAATTAGTGGTCACTTGGAGTGTTTAGTTCACAACCGTGACCTCACATTTGCGGCCTAATGGGTTTACGCCGGGTTGTCGGAACCGTTGTAAATAGCCATTGCTATATTAAACTAATGTATATAATAATATGGTTAACAAATATATAGCCAGTAAACAATACAGAGTTAAACGTGTTTTAAAAACATTTTAAAGTATTATAAGTATAGTATGTTGTAGGTAAAAGATAAAATTTGTAGGTACTGTTCTCATGGGGTCTATCGTTTATGCAAAAATGTTTCAATCAACCTGTGAATATGTATAATTAATTACTTTTTTATTAGATATTTATCGTGACTCTAAAGTTTCAGATTAGTTTTATCCCAAACGACCCAGTAACTTGTAATTCATTTAACAAGCCTTATTGGCTTGTTAACAAGCACTAGAAAAATACACTTACGGTAAAAATTAATTAATAATATCATTGAGGTTAAAACAGAATAAATCACTCTGAAGTCTTTAAAATAATGTTTTACCAACTTCGAGTAAAATAAGGAACAACACAGGAATCTTTTGTAGCTGGATCAAAGGAATATTTTTACCAAATTTCTTAGTAAATGAAGCCATATGTTTTTCAGAGATTTTTGGGTGTAGGTACTCGTATTTCAATAGCACCACGTTCTCACGGCAAAAATGTTAAACGCTCGAACACAATAAAGGTACAATCAGTTGGAAAATTAGCATAAATGTTAACCAAGTTAACTTGAATATTAATTCCTTTTAAAACAGTATAGATATGTATTTATTTCTGTTGATATGACTAGCGTCAACCCTGAATCATTTTTATTTTATACGGAAATAAAAACGATGTTTAATATACGAGTTATATTATACAATTTATTAATATTAATTCATATCATTATCTATAAACAAAATAATATTTATTTGAAGTACATACGTCTCGCTCCAGCTTTAATGCAAATAAATAATAATTAGCCTTAGGTAATACCGAGTTCCTATCACGATAATCGATGACAAAAACCAAGTAAAGTTCATACAGCATTCGATACGTATAAATTTGACCTTTCAAGTTCGATATTACCGTTCGAGACAAAGCACCATTACACTATTGTTTCGTATCAGTCAAATCTATATTTGTTGACCGTACATTAGGAATTACGGGCGGGATATGATTATCGATTTATCATAGCGAGTGAACAGTAGTGTTACGGGTATTGGCTCTGTAATTTCACGTGAAAACTCCACCTGTTTTCCCACGCTGTACGTACGGGTACTCAATAATTTAGACAATTTTCCAATAGCGCCTGTGTTCGGTCCAAGTAGTGAGGAATGTCTTATATTATAAGAAGTTAAAAAATGGATTTGAGACTTAAACAATTAAGCTTTGTTAAATTGTTATCGGCATGTAATACGTATGTTTGTAGCTATTTATTGAAAAACTACAGAGAACTATAATATGTATTTTTGTATTATTTGACACTAATTTTGTTGCAAACCTTACGTATAGGTTATAATTTTTTTTTTTCGTGGTGATAAATATCATCCATGTTTTTTATAATAGTGACTATTTTACTGTTAGTGTTTATCAACAGTGTTTCTCAAAATCTTCCATAGTATTGCTAATAGCTAACTGAGCATATATTTTCCAATAAATTTTTTAAGCCCGCGATCTCTCGTACCGAACACTACACATAAGGATACAACATGCAAACCGCAATAGAGTATCTTTGAACCTAACACGGCCTCACATTACCGCGTATGGACCATTCCTCTATCTTCGAACGGTCTATAAATTTTAATACTATGGAAATTGATATTAGCTCGATACTATCGGCGATATAGCGTTTTTTCGTTTTAAAAGGCGAGAGTTGTGTGAAGGTTTGCTTCGTTCACGAATAAAGCTTTTTGATATTGCTATAGGTACTTCAGAAATGTATGGTAACTTTTAATATAAATCCTCTAGTAAGTAAGAACATTTTAAATAAAAAAATTAATGGTACCTCTCGTTTGCAGTTCTTAATACAGTTCTAAAAGAAGCGCATAGAAGTCATATATTTATGGTTTTATAGGTTATACTTTAGAAATGAATCAAGTTATAGTTATTTATAGAGAAACTAAAAAATTAAGGGATGGATTTTGACTTAAGCGTATTTTGTTTGTAGATGCGAATTGTACATATTTCAATCAAATCAATCAATCAAAGTTTTCCTTTAAATTAGTAAAATGAAAAATATTAAACATTAATGAAAAATATTAGGCATGTTATTTGTTTGGATAATTAAAGCATTTTTTTTTTGCAATTCCAGACATATTGTAAGTTATCAATTCTCTTATAAATATATCACTACTAAATATTTTGTCTCTGCAAGTAACTTTAATCGAGTAACTGCTTTGAGTATCGAAACGATACAGAAGGATCAATTTTTATTTTTAAAGGTTTCCGCTCTGCATAGTTTAGAATTTTATGTCTAGGTCAGGTTCTAGTGTATCCAAAAAAATTATTTTGTACTTACTGAAGTCTGGTCTTAAAACTTTTAGATTTAAAAAAAATCAATCAGCACACAATATTCTAAACAACACTGCCGGCTTCTATAATATAAGGCTTCACTTATAAAGCGTTGATTATGACGCCGACCACAATTGTTCGAAAGCGCAAAGTGTGGCCCGGAGCGGACAATTTTCTTTATATCACACGCAAAACACGTAAATGTATGCTCTCTTGCATAATAACCCCGTTTTTCTAATGTTCAAGCTGGTTTGGAAGGTTCTAATATGGAAAGTCTTAAGAAGAGTTTGTAAGAAGAGTTTTGGATTTTTTGTTGAAGGTACGATGTTTATTGGAAAAGAAATAATTTGTTTTTAACATTTTTATGCAAAATTTCTTCTACAATTAGGGATAATTAAAATGGTTTCTTCTTAATTCAATTATTAACTTTATCACGATGGTACATTTGGCTAAATAAAAACTAAAATAATAATTTATTATAGAATCATAAAAAAATTAAACCTTTAAATTATACCCGGTAGCAAAAACAGTATATCTAAAAATAGCTTTCAAAGCTTATGAGTAAGTTTGTTTAAGAAAACGTCAAAAGGGTCAAAAAATAAAGTGTTGACGAGGATATTGGTCGTGTCGCAATAATTAGTGCACGCAAATGGCATACTAATGGGTGTCTGACTGCAGGACGATGACCTTACACGGTCATTTTTAATATTTTTGCAAGTATTATAAATGGTAGTTTTTAAGGATCCATTTATGAGTTTTGCTTTTGTAAACATAATATAAAGTGTATAGTGTATGTGTGTAATAGTACACGCTTACTTATAAGAAATATATTGTAAAATATTTATGTGGAGTAATACTTTAGGTTTGAATTTCGGGAAGAAGCTATACCAAAATAACTGAAAAGTTTGATATATACAGCTTTAGCACCTTTAGCATATCAGGTCGAAAAAAAGTTCATATGATAGCTATATTTGTAAGAAATGCTTCTTCCAACATTCAATATAACGCTTAAGCGCCTGGTTATCACTATCGTAGTCTTTAAATAAATTATTATAAATCTTTAAATTATATAAAACACTTTATTCTAGAATAGTGTCTTTCTCAGTCATATTTTAAACTTATCATTTATCGGAACCTGTAAGCATATTCTTAAAAGTTCCGTAAATAAAACGTCACATAAGACACTCCATACTTGAAGGTCATCATCACGGGTCAAAAAGGTCGACGACTGACACTCGAAAGTTAATAGACCGCTAATAACCCATCTCATTAGGGAACCAACGGACGGACAGCTTGGACAAACCCTATCTGATTGATGCGTGAAATATTCTATATCTCAAGGTTTGAAAAATAAGTTTATAACGACGGTCCCAGGGTCATTTAAGAAGAAATACATCCTGAAGGTCTGGTAGAAGTAAATTGTAGCGAAACTCAAACTCAAATTAACATTAGAAGTTTAGATACGCTTATATGAAAAGTTAACAAGCCCTGAATTGAAAATATAGCTTACTTAGACATTTATGACTTAACAATGAAGATGGTTATTCCAGAAACGAACGAAACAATTTCAAAAATTACTTTACGAATACAAAGCATTGTTTGAACACGTCTCATAAGAACATAATTCGAAATCGAAAGATAAAAACAGAATGGGTTAACGCGGAAAGCCGCGAAGCAACTCCTAAAATATATTTAACGGACGCGCATTCAATTACTTCAACAAAAAGTCCCTTGCTCTAAGCCCACAACGCATGCTACAAATCTGTCATCGACAAGTTATAATCCCACCGTCTCATTATTCCCCACTGACAGAAGTCTAGTATTTAATCGGAGATTAAAATTAGCTGTCAGCTAATGAACTCTCCGACGTCCGGAGGTTGTTTAAGAGCAGCGAATATGTATTACCGATCGTCTTATAATTGTTTTTCACGCTCATTCCATGTAATTGATATAAATCCTTTGTTTAATGTTGCTTTGTTTATTGATCTGCACTCACATTTAAAGTATAGCCCGAGACGGGTTATCGGTGTAATTGAATTTTATTGGTATCGTGATTTGTTTCTTTTGGTATGTACTGCAACGATTTTAGATTGGATAGTAGGCGATAGGCTAGATTTGACTAAGGTGTACCGTATTCATTTGATTTAGGATACATTTTTAACGACAGAGTACAGTTATATTTGTCTTCAATGTGGGTACATCTTAAAATCTGTAAAATGCAGTAACTTCGATCTATTTAAATAAAACAAAATGACTACTATTACCTATTATGTAAATTTGCGGAAACAAAAATAAAAAATTAATGTTTTAATTGAAACTTGATTAAAACATATGAATAAAATTGCGTAGATAAAAACAAATGAAATCATCATTAAAACAATCATTAGTGATTAAACTATATGCGCCGTAATTTTGTTTCTCATTAATACTAATACCTATAAGTTTAAGTGATAATAATTCAATGAATCACTGAGCTTTTTGTCCAATTAGTCATGGCGGCCTTGCGATGAGACGGAAGTGTGAGCCTTTTTAAGGTGCATTATATAAACATTTTGTACTTCATTATGAGTGTCTGAATATTTGACTTCAATGGTTATAAGAATTTAATAAAAAGTATACTAAATTATATTAAGGATGTATGTTAAGATTTGTTTATTCTAAATCAATATTAATTATATGAAGCACGTAGTTTATTTTGGTGTGGTTTTGGTCGGTAGTAATCCAAAATAGTCCACGATGCTTTTCCCGAGTTCGATGGGTATCCTATGAGGATTTCCCCACTTAAAATTATTTATAACATTGCGAGTAATGTAACGGATATTGCTTCAATGTTAAATATTTTTTCCATAAATAATAAATGATTAATAAAATCCATTCGTCAATATATTTCTACGGAAGGTCACACTAAGGTAACTTACGCTTTCTTATTTCGCATAAATTGCCCAATAGCACTCTGCACACTTCAAAATCTATCCAGTTACTACAACTATAAATAATGTTGAACATGTCAAGGTCCCACATATGTTTGACAATGCATTTATTTTTCTCTTTAATCTAATACAAACGAATGCTTTTAACGGCAATCAATAATACCCGGGCCTATAAATTACTATCAGTCTATAAACAAGACTTATTACAATGAGATAAGGATCAAAATTGAATACAGATTGAATTATATGTTCTAGTAAGTCGGTTTAATGATTGACATTGGCATCAAGCCTGCTTTTCTAAGCATTAATTTTAACCGCAAAATGACCAGTTTTTTTCTTTGACAGGAATAACATATAAAGGTCAACATTAATTCTGATTTATTACGTGGAATACAATAAATATGAAAGTTGAATAATGACAGCTAAGAATAATAATATCCTGATGCGTGTTTATAGTTTTTCTACACGTCTGCCTTATGAATAATAGATTTTATGTACCTAATTATAAGTAATGTTAGGAAAACCAACAAGGTTTATTTTGTAACACGTATACATAGACATGCCCTCGTTTATTAAAAAAGCGAAATAAATATTGCGATTTTCAATAAATAATTTACCAAAATTGAAAATTAATCATTATAAAATATTAACTATTTTACAATCCTTGGCTTTTCATTTTAATAAGTAGTTAACAATAAAAGGTCTTATAAAACATATACGCAGTACACGCATACAACGTTCAAAAAGACTTTTTGTTGCTATCTCAAATGACTTCAACTATTGTATATAGTACTTTTTTATCTATTAACATTAAGACATACTGCCCAACAAAAATATGTTCAATTTATTTTTTATTGAAAACAAAATCTCGCTAACTTATATTTTCCCTTACATGGAATAACTTTAGACACTTGGATCCGCTGAAACCATAGATAGACACACCGCGTGCATAAATCAAATTCTCGCACCAACATATACAATATCCGATAGATATACAACCGACACCCTTACAACTAGAACATTAAATAAAATTGATTTAATGTGAACGCGGATATTGGCCCAATGTATTTATTACGGGCACCGATTCCTCGTGGGAATGGTTCTGCAGCCAGTAATGTTTTATGGCGTTACTGGTGTAGATAAACTTATTTTATGCTGTCTTATCTTGTTGTATCATACTTACTATTATTTAAGATAGCTTTCGTACTCACACGACGCGCACATATTATACAGAGGATATACGTGTTTTGAGGTTACGTTATAGTTCTGTTGTATACAACATACATTATACATATAGTTGATTATTAAGGGTTTTATTTTGTTACCGTTAGTCATATTTAATAGGTCATTGTAAACAACCCCTTTTCCAATTTCCTGTAATTCTAATTTTACCTTTTTAAGTATTGCCATTTGCCTTTCCCTCGGTACATAGATATATGCAAATTATGCTCCCATTAGTTTCAAAACAATACCTTTAAGATTGTTTAATTCCTTAGTATTAGTATCTTAGCTCGCTATGCAAAATTAGATTACTAAGTAAAGGTGACGCTATCAGCTGAGAGAGATAAAAATCGTTATAAATAATTAATAATGTAATCGGATACATAACTTGATACAGTATTGATAAATGTACCAACAATTATATTCGAAACGGTGGGAGAGCGGTGAGTGCCTATTCCATGTCACAAGGTTAGAACTATAAATAAGCGTCGACAGTAAACGATATTGTTAGGAATATGCAATGAAATGAATAATTAATACCATCGCCGAAGGTTCGAATCGCCTATCGTAAATGTTTTGTTGTGATCTAGATTCTTCTTTTATATCGGAATTAAAATAAAATGTGTCAAAGATTTAACAGTTATTTCTCTTCACGCCTGATTATTTTTTACATTACTGATTTACAAGATGTCACCGATCTTACAACGATTAGTAAAGCGATCGCAATTTGAATTTTTTTAACGCGCCAAAAAATCACAGATAGTAAAGTTCAGTGGATCACAGTTATCCTCACAGTCAACCACAGATTATAATTTTTATTTTGAAATGAATATAGAACCTATACTTTCCAGAGCCTTCACACGGTTTTCGGCTAAGCTAAGTGCGTACCGATTTCTTAACACTTCACAGATCCCGAAACATTAAATTCGATTAACGAATGTTATCTGCGATCTCATTAATAGTGTCTGAAACAAAAAGCATTGAAAGGTAGAAATGTATCAATCAATTAACTCGGATCAGTGATTGATGCATCAATACCTAAGTAAATCCATTAATGTTGTACGTAACATTTAATTTGTACGGGAACTGTCGGTTCTGAGTGAAGTTTTGACAGTCACTGAAATGTTCCGTTTCGGTTGAAACGGTATGTACCGAAGCAGTTGCGTTAAAACATGTTAAAAGGCTAATTGACCGCCAGTAGGCTCTCGAAGTGTAGTGTATAGTACGCGTCATTTATGTTTAGCGATTGATGAAAATAGCTGCGCATCGGTAGAATCGCGCTCGTAATTGTCGTATTGGTGCGAGAAAGACAACACGACTGGGACAACAAATCAACGCTCGCGCACCCGACGATCACGCGCCCCGCGCGCCGCGCCGCTACCTCGATACCTTATTTTTGACTTCTGCGCAGGTTTCGTTCAGCGCTAAAGATTCGTGACGCGTACTATATACGCTTCGCAACTCTCACGTAGGTAACTGGGTACTATTATATATCAAGTTGTTATAAATATATATTTAGGTGATAAGTTAGGATCGTTAAGCCACCTTATACAAAAATGTTTATACAATTTAAATAGAAGTATATAAATATTTCGTAAATACCAATTTAAAAACTCCATCATCAAACAAAAATTTCACGTCACCAAACCAAAAATAAGTTCAAAATAATTTCGGGCGGTTCAGTAAAATAGTTGTGCTTTTGTACTTTTTACCCAACTTACTGTTAAAGCAAGTCATCTTCAACCTAATATAAATAGCTGGCATTAAACCCACTAAGGCAGTATAACCACTGATTGATATAAAACGCACCGTGACATTTTATATTTTTCTTCACAATATTTATTTCTTAAGGACTCTATTATCATACAAAGATTTTGGAAATCACATTTTAAAATATATATTGCAAAATATATTTGATTATTTCTTACGGTTTAATTACAAACGAACGTTTACTAAAGCATTAATTTATTTTTGGTAATGAATGTTACTTTCGTCCGTTTCAGCTTAACATAAGGTAATTTAAACTTTTCGACAATATCACGTCGTATACATATATCCTAAAACATTCCTTATAAACAAAACATATTTGTTAATATTATATCTTGTAGTATAAACAGGCTTTAAGGCATAATGGTCTTACGAGCATTACGTTATTTTGAGCGATTCGAACAAAAAAGCAAAGACAATGAGTTATGTGCGGAACGCAACTAATATTTGAGCTCATCACTTGACATGATGGACTCAGTTATGAATGGGAATTGAAAATGTTGACAGTTCTTCTCGTAAGCATACTATGCAGTATGCTAAAGTTAATTATTTTTTTAAAAAGTTGTCAGGATGGTTTTTATTGGAAAAAATACAATATGAGCAACTACGTTCTATTAATCTATACTTATTACCTCATTCATATCATCTTTATAAGGAACAAAATAATTTGATGCAATATATAAAGACGTGATGTTAGTAAGTAGGTATACATATACGTATAAATAAATTAATTATTAAGTCCGGGTTTTAACGAATCTTTAGGACGCTATTAATAAATAAAATAAAACTCAAATTGAAATAAAAACTAAGATCTATTGTATATAATATGTATTTTCTGTGTGGTTTGTACCCTAATTTGCTATTATAACGTTAAAAATTACCATTACAAGGAAAAACCTGAAATTTTCACGAAACCAAAATACTTCTAGCTACATAAATTCGTAACATCTGTCAACAGTATCGATATGAAAACCAAACACCGAGTTACAACACATTTTGATATACATTTAACACTTGCTACGTCACTCGATAAATATTGGCTGCGGTTTATTGACGGTCGAAACGTCATCATTAGCACACTTATCACTATAATGAAACTATGTACATAGTCAAACGAAATTTATAAGCATGCGACCGAGTTCATGCGCACTGAAGTTACATTGAACTAACGTGTAACGTTTTTGATATTATGTAAAGCTAGCAACTGAAGATTTTCCTTTACATATTACGAGTATATATATAAAACAATTTCAGGAATCAATTGCAATATGAAATATTGCATAACAAACATAACATATAGAAAGCTCGACGATTGATCTTTTGCCTTTGTGAGCCTGATTTCACCGTTTATAAAGTAAGCTAAGCTTTTATTTAATAAGCTTACTTTTATAGGGTTTTTTACAGTATATAAGTACTTTTATTAAAGGTACATAATAACTTCTAGTAGGTGATTGTCTTAATGATTTAATAACATTCCATTCTAGTATTGTTTAAGGAAGGAATTAAACAATCCTTGAATCACGCCGTATGATAATTGAAAAATTTCAAGACTTCCTAACGGTGAAACGACTTCGGTCACGAAAATCTTATTTGACACGTCATAAATTATCACAAAGGCAAGGCCATTTGTTGGCAAGCTTTTTTTCTACTTATTTTATTAGAAATTAGGTCACTATACTCTAGGCATACAAGATATATTTCAGGAAATCATATCAAAATAACTATGACTTAAGAAATGTTTGTAGAGGCATTTGAATATTTTATAGAGGATTTTGAATTATTTAGTTGGCTTTAGTTTGGAAAGCCCAAAAAAGAAAGACATAACTATATTATATGAAAAAAACTATGTTAAAGTCTTATAAGTCACGCCACGCTTTTGCTGTTGCAAAGCTTTCGCAAGTCTATGGGTAAGTCTATTGTTTGGCGTGATATTGGAACACAGTCGGACTTTAGAGGGTTTGAGTCAGTCAAATCCGGCTATCTTTCCACTTAAGACAGCTTATTTTGAGTACGCTGCATGTGCGTAGCCGACCCTATTAACACATTCAACATCACAAACCATCTAACACTAAAATAATAATAACACAGGACGCTTCTAACATAGCAGAGGTTGTGTTCTGGCAACTAGATAAAGAATAAATTACATATAGAAAGATACAAATGTAAATCACAAATATATTTTTCGCACACACCATAATTCTTTATTAATATCCTTTCTACTCTCATCACAACATTTATTTAAGGAATCTTTTATTGATTGATTTTTTTGTAAATGTTAATACAGTTTTGTAGTCCTATACGTTGACTTGAAGATACCACTCAAAGTCAAAGAAGACTACAGAGAAGAACCGGCAAGAAACTCTGATAGTCGCTCTTTTTAAAAATAAGAACATACAATTGTAAATATAAACAAAAACTCGACTATTATAATATTTATACATGAAAAAGGTTACCGTCCCACGAGCATTAAGAAATATCATTCCAAGCGATTTTGTCTTCAATATATTCATTTAATGTATAGTACGCGTTTTTAATTAGACATTTTTTAACCAAGTACGAACCTTGTGAACATGTTGGCGCGGTGGCGAGTGCGACAGTGGCACGCTGTGTGAAGCGTCCCGCCGCGCAATTATTGTTATCATCATTAGCTCCGCCACACGACACTCCAATCTTACACCTGCGGACGAACATCAATATTAATAATACTTCAAGACACTTTTTTTACAGGGGAAATAATGTTGCGGATACCGCGTCCTTCTCGGGGGAGAACGAGGCGGTTATGTCGGACTCAACTTTAAAGGGCCGTACCGACTAAAACTCACTGGTGTTCCGTCGCGAACCCTTTCGGGGGTACGCACGAAGCAATCGTCCGCAACTTCAAGACACTTATTTTAACATAGCCCAATATTAATTCAGGACAACTATAAAACAGCGCCATCTAGCCCCGTTTGGTATTACGGATAATTACATATAGGTACGTACTATTTTGTAAACCAAATATATACTACAATATAGTAACAAAAAGTCCAGTTGGACAAAATAAAGATTTGTAAATTGAAATAAAGATGTTATTTTTCCAGTGTGGGGATCGAGCCCACAACGGTCATCAAAATTTAATAGTTATAGTTTTGTTCTGCTTTCCTAGTATTATCTAAATGTATTGAAATACAATAATACATAACAGAGTCTTTAAAATGCTATTGCGCAGAATACAAAGAAGTACACTACGATTGTGGAAGTCAATTATTCCGTCCCTTGGAATATACTTATCAAATGATCGTTTAAAAATACGATTTATATTTTTTCTCTCCTATTTTATAACCAGCCAGTTTTACTTTAAAGCCATATAATACATCTACCTCCCAACAATCTGTACATAAAACCACATCAAGTAGATAACACGTTATCGGCAGGCATATCTCCATAAAAGGCGAGCGCTAAATTTTTACAGCTGTATGTATTACCAAAAATGGTATGCTAATAATTCCATTTAGATTGTAATTATCCTATCACCAATCAGGCGCTGGAAAAAAAGTCACCGAAAAAGGTAATGGGTGGAGCGATATGTAAGAAGTCAGGAATGTTTAAGTGCTAACATGTCCTTTTATGAGTGCCAAATCAAAATACAGTAGGTAGTAATAAATACTGTGAGATATTGTTCGTGTTTTAGCTCGATAGCTGTTTGCATAGGTAATAAGGTATTGTGTTTTTTTCTTACGTTTATTATTGTATGCGTTACTAGTCTGTATAATTCAGATGTTCTATACAATATTTAGGATTACGAATATAAAAAAGTATTACAGGGAAATATTCTCAACATTAGATAAATATTATTTGTAATAAAATTTAAAAAATCGTTATTTTTTGTAGGTTTGTTGTACGTAACATGAGATTTAAAATAGAACTTTAGCGCCATGACATACAAAAGCTTGTTTAAACTAAAATTATCGTGTGCGTCACAAATGTAAATTAATAGAGTCAATATAGAAATTCGCAATGTCGCGAAATATCAAAAAAACGTAATATAGATTGATAAATAAAGTAACGCTAACATCAAAGTAAATACAATTAGCATATATAACATTTAAGTAATATCTTATATATCTGTGTAATATTCATATAATATTAAATGGGTTTATTTTATTCATTAATGTTATTACGATAGAAGGATTTCTTAACAAAAAAACATCTATTTGTTTGTTTAACTACAGATGGATTTGTAGATTACATCCTGGAGTATTAACGTCAATGTCAAATATACCTTTATCTATACAAGTCTTCTGAAATTCGATGATATTAAGTATTTATGAATCATCAAGAAAATTAACCTATAAAGCTTTATAATATCAAAACCGGAAAGTAGGAAAGATTTTAACAAGATTTAAATTCTACTATTAGAGAGTAATTAAGCAACACAGGGCACGACTAATTAAATTTCCTATTAAAGTATTTAATTCTCCGCTCGAGACAAGATTATTATCGTATTATAATAGGCTGATTGACAACAATGTAATCCCGACATACCACCACCTACGGAGCTTAACCTTTACCATCGTCTACCATTAAACAATTATAGCTCTTATTATCTAGCCGTATGTTACAAAATTACTTGGCTGCACTCACTAACCATGTATATTTACCACAACACAAATTATAGTTTTCAACGGGTCAATAATTTTGGTCCAAAGGGCTTATATTTAGACCGATTACGTCCACTTTCGACCGGTGATTGGACACATTTTGGTGTATAATTTTTGTGCTATTATTTGTCAAAACGCATGTTCGTTTAGTGAAAGCCTCGTTTAGTTTATGAATTGTTATAAACGGTACGAGATTTGTAATTATACGAATTATATGTTGTAAATTATATGGATGTATCGTTTCATACTGTGGTATATGAGAATGTGGAGTATTGCATCGTTATACGTTACGATATATAATTGAATATATTACTGAATGATTTTTTGAGCAAAGACCTCTCAATACATAGTTTTTTTACCCAATTATGTTTCATTGATTAGTATTTATATAAAAGGATAAGTTCATAATAGGAACGTAACAGAATGAAAAATAACGATGCATTTATTTCTATAAACAAAACCTCGCTAAAACTCTTCGGAAAATTTCCTCATTCCCATATCCATTACAAAAATCAAAGTACAAAACACTACTAAAGAAACAATATGAGAAACTACAGAAAATACTGAATCCTAGCCACTTACAAATCGAATAAAACACCAATATTGTATGGTGATCTTTCGTTCTTTTCCCACCTGACCGATAAAAGGGAGATAGAGCGATCGGTTGAAATGTCGTAGGTCATTAGGTTCGTACCATGTAAGGTTTGCAATATGCCAATATGGAAGCAACCGTGACTTTTATAGGTAGTTAGCTACGAAGTTTGAACAATAGATTTAAGCTAAATGCGTCGACGACCCTAGCTATATCCTCAGATATCGAGATTACACCAGCAAGTGGTGAAATTAATTGTGCGATTATTTCGAATTATTGACTTGGCGAATTCGCTTGTTTGTGGAAACGGACATGATATTAACTAATGATATATGTAAAGGAGGCTTAATTAATAGCTTATGGTTATCGGCTAACGAATGATAGGTGAAGGCTGCATGTCGCCGTTATCTGCTATACTATATAACTAAGTAAAGATCTTACTAATAGGTGGTAATTTACATGCGTTGGTCTAAGACTGTAAATTGTAATTACATGAACATTACTGAGAATTTAACAGTTAGATGTAACATCGAAGTTGTTATGTATTAATTAATTAAAATACTACGGCTAATTAAAAATTTCAAAAAAGCAAAATAATTTTCCTCATTGCTCTTTTAAATACCAACAGAAAAAAAATTGGTATTTAAAAAAAAGAGTTTGCTCGAACATTTATTTGAAAACAGCTGTACCGATTTCAATTATTTTTTTTATTAGATTCGTCTCAATCTTGAATATCAGAACAACTATTAAAATCTTTAAAAATAATAATATTGGTTTTCGCAGTTGAAACCACAAGGCACAGCTAGTTTATAACAACTATCAAATCTAATTTTCTAAGGCCTTAGCTGTTTCTCTTAATCCCAAAGGTTACAAACAAAGATTAACTTCATCTATACTATATAATATATAATCTGTAGCAACTGTCATTATAAGTGTAGCCAGGAATCGTCACAAGCTGTCGGAAATTAATAACCGTACCGAAAACACAAGTTTGTCATACAGAGCTCATCTAAACGTCGATTTAAATTATGATAAGACGCGGCATTAGTTCAGCTACAATGCTATGCTTGAAACGAAGCGTGGATGAGGTATCGTAATATTTGAATTTTGGGTATTTTTGAGGTTTAAAATTAATATAGATTAGAAATTGTAAAATTTCTTTTTAATTCTGAATTTTTACTTGTAAAAATTTGTACTTGTATTTCAAGAGCCAGTGCCTGCTCCATTAGTATACGAAGTCAATGTGCATTTAGAGAAAGGAAAAAATGTATATATGTTTAGACAGACACTGAAAAAGCAGGTACATGTAATTATTATTAAATATGTAAATGAAGACAGAGAGTATATATTTCAAACTGGGTTGGGTCCCAGTGATAGTTTTATTATAATTTTTTCTTAAGAAGAAATTTTATAAGAAAAATTGGTACCTATTTTATATTGAACAAGACAGATATGACGGCCCGCCCACGAAACAAAAGCTATATTTTCTACCTTAAATACAATATACAAAATATCTGCTAACGGAAAAATAAAATAATAATATTTAAAAAATGATATGTCGCATCCAAGCCTCAACAACATCGGTAATTACATTTTGAGTGAAGTGGGTTGATGTGGCGTAGCTCATTCCATCTCAAAATAAGCTGTTCTTGATAACCATTGTCTTTCCAAATTAAAATTCAAAAACATAAGTGTGGAATTTTTGCTTTAGTTGTACTATTTATATCTTAAAACAAAATCTGATTTTGAAGAAATTGGAAATCGCTTTCTTTAAAAAAATCTTAATTTAAACTTTCACAGTTAGATTAAATTCGTTAAATACCTAATAAGAAACAAAACAGTGTAATTTTGAGCCTTGCTTATTTACTTTATTACATCGCACGTATCGAGAGTTAACACTACACAAAGTACCTACATATCAGCTACATCTGTTACTTCAAACAATAAGGAAAAAAACACCTCTTTAAAACAGCCAAACTGTTAAACAAGGACCACCTGCGTCCGACCGCTAACCGAACTAACCAGTGTTAATCAGCGCTGTCCCTGGCCGTGCTAATGCGGGGAAAAATGCCGTCAATATTGATTCACTTAAAGGCTTTTTAGTACGAGGGGTAGGTAGACATATAATGCTTTGGTATTGCATATCACTACATAGCATTAAATGGATTTCCTCTGTCTGTCCCCTATGCATGCTTAAACCTTTAAAACTACGAAACCGATTTCCATGTGGATTTTTTGTCAGATAAAGTGATTTAAGAGGAGTATTTGTGTATAATACATGTATAATATATGCATGCCCAGCCGAGCTGGTAACCAGTATAGAATATAGGGAGGAACGGAGTAGGTAATACATTATGAGACAAATTATAAAACAGAATCTGGTTGATATGTTTGCCACTTCAGGTGATATAAAGCATTCATATATTTATGTTTACTATACTTATGTTATAGAGTTAAAGTTTGTTAGTGGTGAAATATAAAGAGAATCGTCTTAAGCAATTTTCCAGAGCCTTTTAAAAATAAAATCCTTTTACGTTTGACCATGAGTAGGTATATATTAATATAGTCCTAATAATATTGTAATGAAATCGGTAATAGGTGGGGTTGAGTTAATCTATATTAATATTATGAAGAAGTAAAGTTTGTGTGTTTGTTAAATTGTAAGGGGTAATCTCGGGATCTACTGAACCGATTTTCAACATTCTTTCACCTATAGCCACGACAATGCTGAGTGTCATAGGCTATATAAAAAACCGAAAGGGTTAATTGACATGATGCCCAACGAAGTGGGCACGGATCAGCTAGTATATCATATATTTAGTCTAATTATAATTATATCCCTTAATTCTGTTTCTACAGTACTTCAAGTTTTAAATAGAAATAATAATCGCAAAGTCGATAAATTAATGAAAGTTTTAAAGTCAATTGTTACAAAAACAGCAGCCAATAATTTCCATTATCGATGACAGCAATTTCTTTTTCATGTGCTCCTTTCGAAAAACTGAAACGTGATTCTAGTTACTGAAGCTAACTTGATTGAACTTGATCATTGATTGAATTTTATTCACGAGACATAAATATTGTATTGTACCAATAAGTTGTACCTGTTAGTATTGAGTCAATATACGAGACAATTTTAGGATATTTAGTTTCATATAAAATCAAAAATTCATAGAGAAGAACCATAGACTACAACTATTCAAATAAGGTATTTATTACATAAATTGTGATTACTAATTTTATTTATTTTTGTTCTGGTTGTCTGGGATATCACTTATACTCGTGGCCAGTTTCATTATTGACTTATGTAAGTAAAATGTACATTTCTATATATTTGAAAAGCAGCAGCGACCTCCACCTCCAGGCCACGTCCTAATTGAATATAAGTACACATAAAAGAACTTTATTTATATCATAAATAGGCTACATTAGAATTACATTTAACAACTGCTGACGTCACACCATTAATACAACTTGACAAGCAGAAAGATGTACAGCAACTATGTTTTTGCAGTTTTCCTTATGACATAAATCTTAGTTATACACTCAATACTTAATGTACTAAGAATAATTATATTATATAATTTATATTATAGTCTAACTTGGTAATGCCGGTTTTCTTGCGACGTTATAAAACCTATAGTAATATCGGGATAAAGCTACATGCAGACGGGATTTCAGCAAAATCCATTTTGTAG
Organism: Eurema mandarina; assembly: GCA_018238005.1. Taxonomy (NCBI): domain Eukaryota; kingdom Metazoa; phylum Arthropoda; class Insecta; order Lepidoptera; family Pieridae; genus Eurema; species Eurema mandarina. The sequence continues at coordinate 17,172 of DWAJ01000034.1, read as the reverse complement.
TTTTCGAGACAGAGTAACGAATATCTATAAACACTCACAAAATTTATCATATTTAAATAAAGGGTGATAAAAATAACTTCCATTCTAGACTATGATCAAGTCATTTATTCTAACAAAATTGTAATGACTGTCTTAGAAAGTGCTACTAAGAGTAGAATATTACTTATAAATACTAGTAAATGTTTACAATAAACAATTAATACGGTATTCACTACAATATTGCCTATTAGGGCTTAATATTCTGGTTAGTGATAATGACTATAATATAGTCTATTGGTAAAGGTATTATTTGATTTTATTTTAACAAAAAATAATTAATTAATTTTGTATTCTCTAGTATATAACGTACGACTTCTAATTAAATATAATTGAAGAAGTAACGTACGCTTTTAAGATAAATACCTAATAGTTTTTATAGACCTCGATAAAGAAATAAATAATCTTGATATTTATCTACAACTGCAACTACACGGTTGAAATATTTATAATTCATGAATGTATAATGTACATTCAAAACCGACCAATTACTCATAATAACATTTGAGCAAATAGGATGAGTAACTTGACCCGGAATCGAATCCTGGACGAGTATTTCCCATGCAACTATAAATAACGATGATCTAATCATTGCGAGACGTATCTCGTATTTATGTAATTATTTATGAACTTAATGACAATAAACTATGGTTCATTTAAATAGGCTCCTATGTAAAGAAATCATTTAATAGTTTAATACAACATTTGAAAAGAAACTTCATTATTTTCAATAGTAGTAATAATACTATGACGATTCAAAAGTGTTACTATATGTAGCCTAATGGAATAAATATACTTTTGACTTTGACTTAATAACGTTACTAGCCCACAGAATCAGTAGTTTTATGTTCAATTTATGGTATACAGCCGTAACGATATTCATCCAGTTTATCCTATGCTTGTATAGGATTAAAAACTTGTTTCCTCCTTAGGATTATTTGATCGATGCGACAACAATTATATTATTTACTCTTTGTAAGGTATCATATTCAATACGTAATTATATGGAATATAAATGAAGATTGAACGATTTAATTACAAAATTCTGATGTCAGAAAAATAAGTTGTACGTACGTAATTATTTCTAAAATAGCTTCTGACGATACACGTCTTATTGTGATGCATCGGGAGAGGAATCACGTGGATGCAAAGTTAAACAGTAAAAGAAAAAGTATTTAAGCGAGATGCGACCGCGTACGCCAAGATCTCGGTCAGGCGGGAGCCGACTTCTTTTGTTTCCAACCTCGAATCAGCCAGTATTTCGAATCTAGATTCTGTTTATTTCTTTTTCTCTTTACCTTTTTCTTTATTGTCTCTGTGCGGCCACGGCCTTTAAGCAAAAAAAAAAAAACTGGTGGCTTATGGCTCCCCATTGATATGCGACGTTCGAATTGAAATTTAAATATTTGCTCGCGGTTACGGACGGACTTCATCGAGTATTCTCTTTTTGAAATCGCTGCGTTGCCGTCTTAATATTTACTATGTTAAACGTTGCAAATGCCGATCTTTAAAATGCAAATATTTATATATTTCCATTTATTGTCCGCTGCACGAAATTAGTGGCTGACATTTTAGCGTATCTAATTTATGAGAGATATATCTTGGTGAAAATGAAGCTTGATAAATTGAGTACGAAACTTGTTTTAAAATAGCAAGTAGGAGTATTTAGACCAAAGAAATTTAATTGAGTTTCACGGCACAGGGGTCACAGGGCGATATCGGTTATTTATAACTGTTCCGACAAGCTGTTGACTGGTTTTTAATAGATTTAAAATGTGTTTTGAGACAGCTAATCAAAACATACAATAGTAACGTTCAGTGGATAATAAAGATGTATTTTTCATATAAGCCTGGGAAGGTTTTACTAATAGTGAATTTAATACTTTAACTGCATTACGGTTTCACTTGTTTAAAAAAGGAACCAAGGTATAATACATATATGAAAACCAGCCAAGACAGACATTGCTACAAAAAAATATCCTACGTTATAAGAAGATATGATATGTTATACTGATACTATTAAATGAATTTCAGGAATGACCATTGAACTTATTCTATAGAACTATATAGAACACTCATTTAGATCTTATTTCTTTTTTCGTTATAGACAATAATTAAGACATTTATCATAATATTGAGTTTGGCTCTCAATTCACTTTTATATTTTTGATTGGATTGATTTATCTTTATTTAAAAAGCCAAAAGAGGTTTTTTATTAATTAATATACTATAAAGCAATTTTTATAGTAAGTTCTGTTGACTTGAGTTATCTTAACATTATCGAATTGATTAACCTTTTCAACAAAATGGAAGTTTATTTATCAATGGCCGTTATATCTGGTTAATTTCCAATCCATTCGTACGAAAACATACAATTTGCGAATAATGATGAAAATCTACAAATTTAATTCAACTTATCACGCCGGGCGTGAATTTAAATGTTCTTGTTTGTTGAATAGGAAGTAGGTATCTTTCTTTTATATGATTTCATTCATTTATAATCAAATTAATTCATATTGGCTTAATATTAATTTTACCAGGTAGTTTTAGGCCAAGTTTAAATCTAGTGTTTCATATGAAAGTGCAGCATCCAAAAGCAAAAATACGGACCAATGTTTAATGTCAATAAAAATAAATATAGATAATGAAATAATATAACTAATTGATTTTATATTTTTTTTATCTATTGACTCTCACCTAAACTTTTTGGCTGGATCAAATCGTGCTATCAATTGCAATCCGCCACTTGATTTATAGACTACCATTTGTCAAAGTTTATCTGACCGATGTATTTTTATATGCAATGATATAAACAGAATTCATAATAGACTGAAAGTTAACTCTTATTTGCATATTGACTCTAAAAAAATTAATATCTAAATATAGGTAACGGATAGTTATTAATCTCTCTATGGTAATCTCATTTAAACAAAAAACTAATTAATATATTCGCTAACTAATAAATAACATACTCGTAAAAATGAAGCCGATCAGAAACCTATAAAAAAAACATTCAACATTTCAACAAAACATTATAAAACAAATTGTTATAAATGTTTCACATTAAAAAAACATGTTTCAATTCGTATAAACTAACCGAAATATAAAAGCATTCACTTAGAGCGTTATTATTTATCCAATAGTTCAAGTAGTTACCAAATAACACGTGTAAGAACTTATAAAAAGCATACTCAAAGCTTTTAAGCCCATTCATAAACATTATGTAGGTATAAACATATTTAAGAAGTAGCAACAAAAAATGTTATGCGTCATTCGTTTGACCTATTAAGTGTTGCACAAAAACTTTTATCCCAAACAATAGATCATCATTTTGTTATTGCTGTTATGCCAATTATGGGTACCAGAAATCATACTTAAATTATTAATGCGAAAGTTCGAATTAATGTTTGAATTTTTTGTAGGTACACAATCTTTAAAATCAGTTGAAATAAAATTCTGCTTAATAGTTTAAATATTAATAAAGCTTATATTATCTTACACAAGATGAAGGTATACAAACTCAGACTATATTTTCTATTAAGATAGAACAGTCTCTTCGTATGTTTTAAGCAGATGAAGACATAAATATTAATATATTATTTATATTCTTATATCTAGTTGTATTTTTTATAAACAATCATTAAAATGTACTAATCTTATCTACTTTGATTTTATGAATTAATAATTTCATTCCAAGGGACTTCTGTGTCATCTATTCAAAATTATATGTAGTACTGTCCTAAGTGCGTGAGTTTTCTACAAATACAAACAAACAAACTGCTATTAAAATATCCTTAAGAATCAGTTAACTATTTTTTTCATATCAACTAATGCCTAGCTAGATCTTATATTGATTAATACAAACACACAACAATACATACATCTCGTAAATGTACTACATTAGTAGGCTCTTTAAGATTGATTGCATTAATATTTTTAAATATAATAGTCAGGATTTAAAAAGGTAGAGTCGAGCTCTATATGATAAAAGCCGTAGAACTTTAATTAATGAATAATTTTATTGACGGTACGTGAAAAATTAAAATTGCTTGTGTATTATAATTATATAAATTAATAATTATTATATGTAGTTAATAATTATAATTAGTTGAGATTGTTGATTTCATGGATTGTTAATACATTAAAAAATATTTGTCCAGGAAAATATCTTACCGTTAGATCACCAAGTACTGTATAAATCCGTTGTCATGCTGATATGGGCATAAATAATCAAGACAGTTCACACCAAAACGAGTCAAAATTCACGCCCTTGTACACTGAACCAACAAAATTAAACAGACCTTACTGAATGTTTAGCACTGAATTCGGAGCACGATTGTCACTACACAACACTGAAACCTCTTTAGTTTATACCATATAGTCAGGAGACTGGTTAGAAAGAAATGTCATAGTCTATTGGTAGGAAAGAAAAAAAATTAGCGCGTTCCATTTTTGAATTAGTTTCGGAGTGTGTGTCGCGCGAGAGTGTCAGTGTAGCGCGCGTGCGCGTGCGAGCGTGTGGTGCGCTCGGACATCGGCGCTGCACTGGGTTCGCGCGCTTTTCGCCTCACCTTCTATCTATGATATTCTCACGAAAGGATCTTGAGATGAGCTCGACATTAATTCTATCAATTTCAGTCCTCTCATATAAACACACACATCAGTTTGTGAATATCTAGATGCTGGCTATAGCTATTACTTTATATAATATTTTGTTTTTAAAATGAATCTAGCCACCCACACACATATTTCGACTAGCCATCCTATGTGGCCCATATTTTTATTAAATAAATCATATAATTTTAACAACTACTTATTACTTAAGGAGAAATAATTAATTTTAAACACGTTGCATAAAAATACAAGCAAACAATGAAATAAATGCTAGAATGTTTGTGTGAATGACAATCATGTCAATGAGTATTCAATAAAATGTTAAACTACATAGATACAATTTCTTAGAATCGCGAAAACGAATCGATCTTAACCGCACGTTCAAAGTTTTTTATTTTATTTTTAACTGATGCTTGCGATTAATTAAGCTTCAAATTAAAGTTTATATATTAGGCATTAAGGTTTATGAAATACATGAATAATTTTTATTTTTTTGACTCTCGTAAAAAAATTAAGCAGTAAATTGACAGTCAAATGTATCGACATTTATTTTTTGTATTGACATACAATAGTTATAATTTTAAATACCTTTTTGTTATAATTTATCAATATATAAATCAATTTAATAGCAGGTTAAAATAAAACAGGAAAGAGAGCTTTACACCAAAGCTTTTACACGTATGAAGAAGAAAGAGACTTCAACGGCAGTGCGTTCATTATGTTAACGTAGCGTATCTTTAGCAGCTGCGGATATTAATACTCTATATTTATTTTATAGTAATTTATTTTTCTTTTTTATTTTAAATATCTGTAACTAGATTTATTTTATATCTGATAATAAACGCAGACGAGCAGTAGGAGCACATTGTTTCTTGAGTAACCTCTATCTTCCCATACATATCGACTTTTTAGTATTATATAAATAAAGACGCGTCGTATTAAAAAAATGGATATTTTTAAAAACTTCAGTTATTTATCTTAAAATATTAATTAAACAATATATAGTTAGAAATACTTTGGATACGTCTAAGGGCAATGAATAAATAAAAATATTGGATTTAGATATGTTAGTATTACCAGTATACATTATTTCATATTTGATATCTAGCGAAAGGCTGACACGCTTTTTACAAAGCTCTTTTTATGTCATAATAATACATTAGTCTATAAATAAACTAATATGCTTATGTCTAAAAGTTTAGAAAAGTACGCAAATGTTTATAGATGAAAATTTGATCGCTATATTTAAAAACAATTTTAAAGAATGTTGAAAAAATCGAAAAGTACCTTTTTCTTTATTTATTTCTTGCTGAATCATCATATATATTTTAGACAGTCTATCTTAAACTCAACAGAAGGCAGAACCACCTTTATTTAAACATCTGAAATTATTGTATTAAAAATAATAAAAATAAATAGAAGATTTTCACTTACTTCGTCAACGATGCGCCGTGCACAAAAAGTATTTAATTGAATTTTGGTGAGGTACTGCCAGACTCGACAAGAAATGCTTATAAAAGTGTCATTGAAAAAATTGCACTTGAGTTCATTACACTAGAGAATGACATTATTACCGGCCGGGGTCAATGGCCTATATCTTATTTTTATTTAAAACCTAGCGAACTGCATTTTTTTCTTTGTTTCGCTGCAATATTGGCAAAGAGTTGTTTAAAATGTAGCTAAGCATACTATATTTTGTAAGTCTTACTTACTACTAAGCACTAAGATTGATTATATTTGGAATACATAACATGTCTTTTATTCTATTTTACCAGTTACAACCTTTAACATACAGAGGATGGAGAAATTTTAATCTCTTTTTTGATTTGCAATACCTACCATATCTGCAGAAATATAGTTAATGCGAAATTACTTTTTTCTTGCAAAAAAGAATTAATACCTATTTAATTTTTCGCTGCTCTATATTTTAATACTTAGCTAAGTGTTTTATAATTTTAAGATAACTAGCATTTTTGAAATTTTTACATATGTTGTTTGTTGTTTTATTTTTAATATTGTTTTATGTATTACGTAAATGACCTTGTAAAGTACATCTTGTATTACTTATTCATAAATGCACATATTTCGCGAAAGGAATAAACGTTGATCTTATATACTAGAAAAACAGTTTCCAATAAAATTCTTAAATAACTTTTATTTTTTTCGCAAAATCAAATAATATCATACAGTAAATAAATCATTTCATCAAATTTTATTTAATTTAAAACTTGCATACAGAATGCATACAATAATAGTGTGTTAGTCACACTTAATTTTAAATTATAGGTTAGCTTGAGGCTATGATTACAGTAGTTTTAATAAAGTGTTACACAATACAAATAATAATTATTTTCTGAATTATTGTAATAAACATTACAAATGTCATTAGATTACGCTAAACTGTCCTCAGAACTCACAAACGACTATTATTACTGCTGATAAGTGATAATTTCGTTACGTCACAGACCGTGGACCTAGAAAAATGCACGAGCGGGACAGAAAATTATCGTCAGTCCATACCTCGTTTGTCGCTCCGTCTTCAAATAGAACAGTCGCTACGCTCTACTACCAACGACTGCCCCCTGCAACACTAACAAACATATACTATCTCTCTCACTCGCCTACCGTTTTATCGCATAGAGGAGAGACGGAACATAATTGAATGCATTTGCGCGCCAAACCACTGCCAACGAATTAAAGGTTATTTCATTAGGTTTTTTTCCAAATTTAGATCAACTTAAATGTCGTTGACCCAAAGTTCCGGTAGCAAAGGTTGCAGAAAACATTTTTTGTTAAGTCAGCGGTGTTAAATAAAGTTTTTCTAATGTTTAAAAAGGTTTGAATTCCGCGAATCTTGTTTACAATTAACGGTTGAGTTCAAGGAATTATGATTTGACTATTCTTAATTGAGAAGCACCTACCGTCCAAAAAGTGTCATTCGACTTTTTATTAGAATCCAACTTTTTGAGGAGTGTCCTTGGATTATACTGAATGAACGCTTCGATAAATTAATTTCGGTTATATAACTCCTTGATTTCTATAGTAAGACTTAAATTCTAAAATTATATCTTTATGTTAATTTAAAGATTATAACAACATTTTTAATCTTCTTAATATATATAAATCTCGTGTCACAATGTTTGTCCTCAATGGTCTCCTAAACCACTAAACTGATTATAATAAAATTCGCACACCATGTGCAGTTCGATCCAACTTGAGAGATAGAATAGCTTACATCCCGGTATTGCCCCGGGAACGGGAACTACGTGGGTAAAACCGCGGGGAACGGCTAGTTGTCTTATTGTTGTTGTATATGTTGTCTCTACATTATAGATACGTTTCCATTTTATTAAAGTCTGTTACTTTACTACCTTATTGATTTATTCTAAATAATTTTAATTAAAACAATAAGAAGCTTGGCACTTATTAGATTGAAAATCAATTATATATATCTTTAGACTTCAAACACAGTTAAAATTAACACGGGTGCTGTCCAAATAAATATAAACGCATTTTCTTTAAAAAGCATACAATAAAGCCTAAATGTGTGCGATACAAATGTTATTCTATAAATAAAACTATACTATAATAAGATAATAAGACAAATGCTGTACCAGATCGCCTTCTTGTGACTAATCACGGACTACTAAAGAAATCTTATATCTGGTGTTAGAAAATATATAATAAATAATGTAGGATTTTTCTCCAGTAATAAATTAAATATTAAAGGATTGTATGTTGTGTACGTATATACGTTTGAAGATCATTATATATATATATATATATATATATATTGTTTTAAAATGGTCATTCAGTAGTAAATAGCGAGTATATTTTTTAAAGTATCTTAAAAGCATTCAGCAGTTATTATTTTTATACTGTCTCTATGTGTGTCAACAAAAAAATACAAAATTTAAGACGGGTAATTAAAATGCACAAGCATTTTTTTTATATTTTCGCTAGTCTATCTATTATATGTATTGGATGTAATACCACTAATTTCAGTTGGTTATATAATTCCTTGGATCATGCTGTACACAGTGACCATCGCACTTAGGGTCATCTAGCATTGTTTGACCTCGGATTCTCACGCTCGTTGCCATAGCAACGGATACTATGTCGATATTCAGCGTAATTTGGTGCTTCAGATCAACGATCGTCGATTTAATTTATTTATAGAGAAGTACAAAATTACTATAAAATAATATTTATAAATCTAAAGATAGATAATTAAACAATATTATAAAGTAGAATTGTGTTTGTCCGCTGCTTATTCTACGGACGCGAATAAAAAAATATATTTTACTCATAAAAAAGTACATTACGGTAATTTTAAGGGGTTGAAACCGAAAAATAAAACAAGATCGAGTTTTACATGCATAGAACCGCGGGAATATAAAAATATTATATTATGTTACCAATACACTATCCAAGATATTAGATAAGATACTTGAACTTGAGAATATATATTAAATGATACCAGTGTTTCTATTAAAAGTACATTAATAATAAAAAATAAACTATGGATTTTCAGTTTTATATTTCGTACTACGCAAATAATAAAACATTCAGTTGAAACTTCTTTAAAACAAAAAACCAAAAGTTGCCTCGCTGACTCAATTAGGGCGACTAAAAACTATCCGTTTTGTCCATGAAATTTATTAAGTATTTGAAGTAAAAACGCATAACTTTTCGTTATTCGGGTGTGACCGCGCGCTTAGAGAGTTTCAAGTGCCAGCTTTCATTCCGATATCATACTAAAGGATTATAGAAGTACTTTACCTTTTAATTCTTTACCATTTTATAGTGTTATCTATCTTGCTAGCATTCACCTTAGGCCTTAGGAAAGTAGATTATGGGTTATGTTGGATTTTCACCGACTTTTGACCTTCGTCACCACATCGAGTAGGGTTCACGGGCAGACTCCCAAATTATTTTTATATGTTTGCGTTTTATTATTTTTGATTGTGGCATAGTTTTTGTAAAGTTAGATCTATTTGCTTCTTGATCTTGATGTTTAATATTCAACGTTTCATGTTTATAAATATGTTTGGAGATTAAATAATATATTTTGCCTCCCATGTAGATGTTAATAAATTATAAAGTAATGTTAACCCTTACTCTAAAAACCCTAAAACATTCCTTTAGCTAATACGATCATCATAAATAGCGAAGTGTATCGAAATTGATGCGATGCGCTCAAGCCGTGTAGGTATTTATTAAACAACCACTTTACAAGACCCTTCCGAGAGTACAATCCAATACTAAATGTTTGAATTTGATATTTCAAATTACGCTGGTCAAATTGTTAAGCAAGGGACCTTCAATTGTATTCAAGTTAACGCCTTAATCAAACTTCCAAACAAAAAGTGGAATGTAAAAAGTGCACTTTTAAAGTGACGAGCGTGAAATGTTTTCCTTCTACATTGAAACACTCATTAGTCTTTACACTACACATGTAATGACATGTTCTTATTTATCTCATTGGGATGTAAGCTTCGACGTGTCTGAGCTCTAATTGATTTTTAGAATTACATTTTTTGTTGTTTAACGAAGTGTTTCACCGAATGATTACGATTTATATTTTTTACAAACATTTTTATTAATTGATAACGTTTTAGTAATTGACTTACAAACAAAAACAATATTAGTTTTTGTTAGCTTGAATAAAAGACAGCTATTGAGGAAAAAACAACTTAACTCAGTTACTTTTAGTATTGATCTATTCTTACATACTTAATATTATAAATGCGAAAGTTACTCTGTTTGTCTGTCTGTCTGTCCTTCCATCACGCTAAAATTACTTAACCGATTAGAACGAAACTTGGTACCCATATGGTCTAGAGCCTGGGGAAGGATATAGGCTACTCTTTTTTTAAATCAATCCCCAAATGGTTGCGCGAGGGAGCCAAACCGCTGAACCGATTGTAATGAAATTTGGTACATAGATGGTCTAGAGCCTGAGATAAAACATAGGCTACTTTTTAGGGGGGGCAATGTTTATATGAACGCACGAACGGAGTCGCGGGCAACAGCAAGTTTACTATTTGAAAATTAGGTATCGTCATGTTTGAACGCTTAACTTTCTATAGGAAAAATCTCTCTTCATATCAAGGGCTACAGCGCTATAGATACCCTTTTAGAGTCATAACCGCATCTCGTACCGTACAATACAATCTTAAAGTAATAAATAAATAATGAGCTCGCATAAGGATGTGTATTATTCAATCAAATACCGAAGCAAAGTAATCGCTGATCGCGGAATGAACACGTGTGCGTTGAATTGCAAAAATACGAGCAATGCGCCAAATAAAAGATACGAAATGGGATAGTGATGTTCTTGTTATCGTGTTACTGCGATAGCAGGGAACTGTGAAGCTCAGAGGCTGTTCGAATAGGCTTTATTTTTTATATAAAAACTGATTTAATCGTCGTGCTTAACAAAAAGATAACTCGCTGACTATGAAGCAAAGAGTGGAGTTTGAAACTTTTTGCGGAATAGTGTTTTTGTTGAACTAAAATGATTTGTTACTTATTTATTTAATAATGACGAATTGATCTATTATAGATATACATCAAAAGCTAAATATACATTTAGCTTTTTAATTTAATTTAATGACTTATTTAATGTTGTTGTTTTATACACATTGTGTATAGTAATAAAAATCATTGCAATTTGATTACAACAAGTTAGTTATAATTAATTATACCTAAAAATTTTATCATCAAACAATATCTAATAAAAAACTTAGAAAATTTTAATATTGTGCATCAATATCGCTGAAAACCAAAAAGGTTTAGCTACCAGTAATATTACCGTTATATTACGTTATTAGTAGCTGATATCTACCACATATAATACTTATATCGATATAAATGTAACCATCACTAGTCTATCTGAATCATATCGCATAGCGGCGCGTACCGACATGAGAATCTCGCGTTACGCGTATTCTGCTTTCCATTTCCTTGCCTTTTCAATGTTTCTCCAATCCTGAGATATCCTTTAAGTATGCACAATTGTACAACGCAAATTCAATGACTTAAAAGCTAATAAATCGTGTACTTTTTCATAGGAGTATGTTTTAAACATTTCCTTTAATGTGTGTTTTTAAGTGTATGCATATTAGATAATGTGTTTTAAAGAAAATATTTAAAGTGAAAATATTCTATTTGTGATTTTTTGTCTGTCAGGCGGTATTACCACCCCGTGTGAAATGCTCCAATTCAGTCTAATAACATGACTCTACCAACTACTGTATCTATATAGCAATAATAAATAAGGTATACCCATATTCCAAGTGACAAAGTCTTCAAAACCTACAATAACTTCCAAACATATGTTATAAATACAAAATGTATTCACATGCAGTGCTTATAAAAACTGACTGCCTTAAAAGGAACATTCCTTAAAGTACGATACGCATTTAAGACAATAGATTCTGAAAATACTCATTGTATCACAATATATATACAATACATGTCTATATAACGTGGATTCCATTCGGGTTATGAGGATAAAGGTATTGTTCTGATTGTTTATTGGACGTCCACAATAACTTGAAATACGGTAGTCGGGTAAAGATACGCGAACAATAAATATGTCCGAGATACCGAGCTTATATTGAAATGATATAGCAACATGTTCGTCATATTGTTGTAAACGTATCAATTGGTTTTTGATATGAATTATAATTGAGCTTTATAAATATGATACACGATATAAATAATAGAATATTGTGCAAGTGTATTGCGTATATGACGTTTCCGATTGAAAGAATACGAGTAAAAACTCCAGGGTCAAATTTAATTGGGTACAAACATTTACATTTGACTCGTCTCATGATTTATTATTAAATTGAAATATTTCAGTGTATCGGTATTGGTTCTTGTGTAATATGATTTAAGTTAAGTCTTATACTTTAGATTTTATGTCTTTTGGTACTATGATTCAAGTCTAACGTCTTGGTTTTTAGGTCTAAAACCTAGTACTTCGGTTTCTGGTGTCAGATATGTCTTAGATTATATGACTTAAGTTACGTCAGAGCTAAGGCCAAGAGTACACTTAATTTTTTTTGGTTCCATCATTAAGGTTAACCAAAACAAATGCATCAATATTTTTTACCACTCATATATTTTTACGGTATAAAGAAATTGTCATAGGATCGTATAGATATCCTTCTGGAAAGGACCGAATAAGATTTCTATGTCAGAACTCCTACTAAAACTCAATTTTCATCATTCTATAGAATCATCTGCAATAATCTATATGAAAACATATGTAGTCTATTTCTACATCAAAGTAACAACAAATGTAGCCGACTTGTCACTACAAAATATACGAACCAGTTTTAGTAACACCTGTTACTCACCTATATACACTCAGAAGGTAATTGAAAAGCTTAACATTTGTGAATCAATGTTTATTTAACTGTCTTGCAGATGTAGCTATTTTCGTCTTACCAACTAGCCAACTTACCAACTCAATCGTTATGTATGTAGAGAGAATGTATTAATACTATATGTACTTTAAAAATCGATTGTAATGAATATTGCTTTTTTATGATTAACGGCCCCGGCCAAACCAGCCCCGGCTTCATTAGTCCCTTCCTCTTGAATCCCTCTATCTATTAAAAAACTGCATGAAAATTGGTTGTGCAGTTTTTTTCATAAGATTTAGACATACATAGGGACAGACAGAAGAAATTGAGTTTCTTTTTTATTATTCCATGATACGCAAGGTAGAAAACAGCAATGTATTATTAAATAAAAAGGATTAGGAAAATTACAAGTCTACAGGACTCATATTTTGTATCAATGTTGACGCGTTTGTTTAAAGATCGAACTGATTTTATCTGAAACATTAAAAGTCGATTGAGAATTTCTTATTTCTCCATAATCCATGTAAATAAACAATGAGGCTGCAACAATGGTAGCGAATGCATTCAATAAATAGCTGGGGACATGTTCGGACAAAAATGACCAGTAATATTGTACGAGATATTTATGTTTGTTTGCTAGGAACCCTGACCCTGCGACCGTCTTGGTGGTCTATGGTTTTTAAGGGTTGAAGTGTTTTTAGGCATTATAATTTAAGTAAATACAAAAAAATGTTGTTTGAGTAGGAATATATGCATATTCAGGTATATGTTATCCTCAATTTCCCGTCTATTTTTTTTAATGCTGGATTACCAGCATTTATAAGTATAAATGCTGGTTAGCATTCCTATAGCCCCTAGCATTCCTATCGCTCACCATCAAGCGCCTATGCTCTATATCTATAAATATTTAAAGTCAATCATGAAACCTTGCATTTTGGATAATTTATGATATACATCTTATAATTACATTTAATGCGTTGATATACAGTAACTTACATTGGATTGTATTTAAATTTAACAACTTGAGTTGGTAAGACGATGTAGCATATAACCGGAAAAATTAAATGTTTCATTCTTAATCATTTTAACTCAATTAAATTGTTTTAGTCAAACGATTCATACATTTAAATAAGGCACTTTTTTGTTTATTCTCGGTATCAAAATCGCAATAGCAATTAGAAAACGCAGTAAATAATACACGAAAATTCTACAGGACTGGTATGTTTTAAGACATCAGGCGAAATAAACGTAACTTCTGCTGAGCATTGAACTTGCGATTGAGAGCATTTCTACGTATCCCTACGCGTAATCTAGTGAGCTTATACATTAGTAATTATTTATAACAAGGATGGGCACTAATCTTATCGTCTGCCCGTTGGAACAATAAATACCGAGAAAGCTATTGTTGGCCGGCATCTTTGATTTTACGAGTATTACTTCTCTGGTACGAGTCCACAGTTCGTTTTAGGTATTGCTTCGGGCGAAATTACATCTGCAATAAACAATTTTTTATTAATAATAATTATTTATTTTGCAGAATAAGGTAATTAACAAAAAAAAATTACCCAGACTTCTGAGATAGTAAAACTGTTTTTCAGCCTGTTCGACACATAAACATTCAAATCATGTCACATACGGCACTGACTCAAATCGTCCAGATACCTGAAAGTATAATTAAGTAATGGTGTATATATTTCTTATCAAAAGGATTATCTTTTGTCACCTAAACTAAATGCCTAATTAATCCCAGTTAAATATGTCTAAACTCTAAACGTTAGACATATAAGGTAAAATAGAATAACTTATATCTTCCTTATATAAAACTTGATATCAATTCCATTTACATTTTATACTACTAAGAAACGCTAATCTGATCTAATATTTTCCCATATTTTAGAGGGGTAAACATAACGTTTATTACCTGTAATTTTAAAAGTAAAAACCAGATAATGACGAATCAATTTGTATTTTTATTATTAAACTAAATCTCTGGTTTTTCCATCATACAATCCAGAAACTGTGATGTCAGAAACAACGTCATAATAACAACAATTTTATCAGATTCCTTTGAAATTAATGTTAATAAAATCATTGATTGTATGACAAACAGGAAAATTGGTTTTATTCTAAGAAAAGTTATTATTACAATAGTTATATGGTAATTAGTTTCTGATAATAATCATGACTAGAACTAAATCATATGCTTAGTAAATTAATTCGTTAAATATTACTATCATAGATTTATGTATACAGTCCATACCCATAAATACAGATACGATACTTATACACCCGTACTATGAGTACCTATCGTATCTGTAAAGTTTACCCTACTTTACTGATAATTTTAAAATAGTAATTTACATTAAAGATAAATATGCATATTGCATATTTTAAAACGCAATAAGCTAAAAACTATTATGCTCGTTTGATGATAATTGACAAGCGCCCAGATCTGGCCATGATCTGTCAAACAGCTAAGTACCTCATTATTTTTTTTTTTAAATAGAGAAAAATGTAAGTTGTGACAAAAACGAATTAAGAATACAGGAGGGCGGAAAGGGATATTTAGAAATACCTAGGTGGATGATTGTGTCGATTGTTTCACATCTTCCGACCCTTCATTAAAACCGAGCTAGTTAATATTAATAAAACATACAATACTTCCAATCACAAAGATCGTCCAGATTAAAACGTCCCACAATAAATATACGACGTGTCTCAGTCAAAACATGAAAACATCCCGCCCCGGGCTATAAATTATAGTAACATAAACACCCAATATCACAATGTTCTTGCAAAAAAACACCGACACTCAAACCGTGTGTGTAATGACTAACAAAACAACGCCATAAATTTAAGCTAAAGAGGTGTGATAATTAATGTAGCCAGAGTAAAAGGATGACTGTAAATGGTCAGTTAATTTTGTAGCCCTTTAAGCGATCTCAATGTCATAATTTGAACACGCATTATTTTTATGCACGGGAAGTTTAGTTGCTTAAGAGAAACCGCTGTTGCAATAATCGTTACGAACAATTTTTTTTTATTTCCTTATTCAGTAAAAACAAAGAAGTTATAAATTCCTTTCGTGTGTAGAGAAGATGACCTGCGTTAAAATTTCGCTTATGCGTGAATATTATGTAGAAAGTATGTGATGATTTTTTTTATTTGATCGTTTGCCTCATCATTATTATACATACTTGTAAAACTAGATTCGCGTACTTTTCCTATATATATCCTTTAACTTTATACTGCTTAAACATAATATATTCTATCCTCTAACAAGTGATATTTACTAAAACATATTTTCTTTATCCCAGACTCATGAACGAGATTTATTATAGTTGAATTAGACATGAGAGGGTCTGCTCGGAGTCTAGTTACAGAATCCGACACCAACAAAGACACTTCGATACATCAGTAAATATCTGCTTTACTGCTTATTACTAAGATAATATTTATTGAACACAATTTGTTGAATGGAACATATTTTTAGAAAATATGTATTCTAGTAAAGTTGAGCGGGTTTGTTTGGACTTTTTTAATTTAAATCATATGGATTTATAAATACTAACTTGAAGATGGTTTATATTGAGTAGGTATATTATATTACGCTAAAGTTTTCGTCTAGTGTGGGCTGGCGTAATTGCCCCGTTGAGTGAACATGAATTATAAATATTATATATTGCATATTTGATTTAGGTACCTAATGTGTGGTTTTATATTTTATATTAAACTATTTTATGAGATTTATAGTATGATTTGCAAAATTTTCATATAAATTGGAATCTATTATAAAGATATAACGTAGGTAGATAAATGCTTAAAAGCAGACAGATAGTTAAATAGTGAAGTCAGTAGTTAAAGCTATTTTGTCCCCAATTTTTATCCTGCAATAAATATCATTGTTTAACTGTAGCTAAATTACGACGACCGCTTGGCGCAGTGGTAACACAACTGCTTTCTGCGCGATGGGTCGTGGGTTCGATTCCCACACCGGAAAAATATATTTGTAAGTTACATTTGTATTTTTCTGGGGTCTGGGTGTTGCTATGTATTGTATGTATGTATTTACAAAAGAAAAGTATTTATATGTAATTTATTCCGTTATCTAGTTGCCATAACACAAGCTTCGGCTTAGCTT
>DWAJ01000033.1:0-63999 GCA_018238005.1 Eurema mandarina | reverse complement strand
GTTGTCGCCCGTCGGTGCCGGCCGCGCGGCGCGGCGCTCTGCCCCGCGCGTGCGTCGGCGGCCGGACCTGTTCTCGGCTCTCGGCTCTCGAGTCGCCACTCGCCACTCGCCAGCCTCCAGCCTGCGCCGCACCGCCGATGCACCACGTCCTCCGCTATCCTCCACTATCCGCCGCTACCCGCCGCTATCGGACATCGCGGACCCGAGACCACACACCGATACAATGTCGCTTGTGCACTATTATCGACCACACATTTGACACTCATAAATAAGTACGTCCCAGATAGTGGCATCGATAAGATGTCACTCTGAAGGATATGTAATTAATATAAGTCATTTACAGCTAAATATTTCGATTGCAAATGTAAATAACGTGTAATCAAAATCATAATCTATAGTTGCATTTATATTAAAAAAAATTATTATTAATTTATTATTATTCCAATCTTATCTAAGTGCAAATTCTATGTTCAATATGAGTAATGAAGACTTACTACGATACCTATAATTGCACAATTTTAAATAATAACCTACGATTATAAACTTTCCTTGATCTGCAGGATTAAAACGTATATCTTAATTCGTTTTTGCCTCATTACATCTTTTACTACTCATGCATAGAATTCAACGTTCACTTCAAATAGTCGCATTGTTGTAGCGATATAATATGTCAAAACATTATTTATTATCTGAGTTTAAATAATCTATGCTGTGTATCTATGTGACGCAATTTTTATTTAAAAAAAATGATACTTTAACATTTTGTAAAGTCAATATTTCTTGGAAATTATAAACGCGAATAGTAAAAGTAAAGACAAACAAGCATGCAATTAAAACAAATAAACGTTTAAAATTGTGAATTTCGAGTGAGAATTCATTAGATAACTTTATATACCTACATTTTTTCCTATTTAGGTATCATTTTTCTAAAAAATAAGTTCTTAGAATACTAGCGACATTAATGACCTAATTTTTCTATAATTTTAACAGCTTTTTTGTTTTCATATAAACTCAGCTTATCAATAAGTTAAGACGTCACGACCAATTGAAATAGTAAAGTCTTGTTACACTTTAGTTACAAAAAAAAACTTTACTTGTATCGTGCTCTGTTGTAACTTGTAACGTAAAACGTTTTAGTAGTCTACTTAATGTACTAACTAGTTAAACATGACAATACCGACCGTTAATGTGATACAAGAAGTATCCTAAATGTGTTTTACGAAGAAACATACAAATTTAACAAATTTAAAATAAACCCGACCATTTTAAATGATAATAATAAAGATAGTTAAAATATAAACCACAAGTAGTGCGTTCTGCTTGTCTCACCAATTAGTAGTATGTATAAAAAAATAAGAATACTTTAGGTAATTTAATGATCTGTAGACTAAGTATAACGCCTTAATTTTCAAAAAATTTAATCTCTATACTATTACAAAAACTATAATTAAGCTCTCGTTTAGGTTTAAAAATGACAATTATATAAAAATAGAAAATATTAAATTATTTTAAAAAATATAATTTTGTGATCTACAGCTTAAGACATTGGCCATTAAGTAACGACTATATTAAATAATAGGATGAATGATATTATTGCATCTAAATGAAAAGACTGTTTTAACTGAGCTCTTGGTAATTATTCTTAAGCTTCTTAATATTAATGTAACTAACATTATTTTTTAATTATATTTTAAACATATTATAAACGAGTCAAAAATAAATAAGTAATTAGGTTGTGTAATAATATAATTGCCTTTTGCGTCAGAGGTCGTGAATTCGATTCCCACACTGGTTAGTAAATATTTCTATTTTACGGAGGTTATATAGTGCCTTAATTATATTATCCAGTATCTTGTTACCATCGCTTAATCTCTGATAAATTAGATGGATATGGTATTGCCCTGAAATACATTTATATATTTTTATTGCTTATAAACTGTTGTATCAACTTATTTCGAATAAGGTAAAATGAAAAATGATGTATAGCGGGAAAAAATAAAAGCTTAATACTAATACAGACAAAGAAAATCTAAACAAAGGAAGTTTGATGTTAGAATCTCGGTTTATAAATAACCGACTTAACTATTTTAAAGGTGACTAACATCGAATAAGCTCATAACACAAGGTAACAATGATATACGGAAGTCATATTTATATCGTCCACATTATTAATGTGTTATTACGTATTACGATAAAGCACAAAGCATAAAAACAAGTCAAATGCCTACCGTAGCTGTTGAAATAACAAATCATTAATCAACTGCCTAAACCAACTGCTTTTTGACACCTATAAAATTATTTTACATCTATAGAGTTAGTGTCAAGTCATGGTATTCAAATTATGTTCGTATCAAAGCGATGATCAAGGACGAGATTTACGTGTGATAAAATGAATTGATAAAAAGCTAACAAATTTCTAAAATAGCGATGACTAATACTATGTGTAGCCAATAACTATTTATTGCAATAAGGATAGATTGGCACCCCACACTGCACTTATTAGGGTCAATTCTGAAATATTTGTCTAAGAGTGGCCATTTCTATCAGCTTTGTAATAATTAGAACTAGTTACTAGTTTATTTAAAACATTTTCCTCATATCTTTTTATCGAATAAGTATGAAAGTTTTTTCGGAATGATCAATATATCTAAGCAATATTGTCTGTTAATGTATATGATGTGATAACGTAGAAAAATGGCTGGTAAGTTTTACTATCCCAAAAATACGTTTTACGCGTCTTATTTAAATGAGAATCATTTAATTTTTAACGTCTAATTTTTAGATGAATTAATTAGGAATATTTATTTCACCCTATCCACAGAATCTCAGCCTATTCACAGAAGAAAAAGAGTACATAGTAGATAAAAGGGATTCGAATTGTTTCGCAATAGATAAAATATCAAATTCAAAATATTGCGAATATCAATGGATGGCAATCGTGTTCTCTTCGATTTCATAATTTAAGTAATTTCTGGAGTTCTTTGTTCTTACGAAATAATATTCCTCAGTGATCTACTAAAGCTAGCTTCTTACTTCATATTATTTAAGTCTTATACTTCTACATTATGGTAACGTATGTGTGAAACATACATATTTTTCTAATGCCATAAAAGTAAACAACACGATCACGTGTTCTGAAATAATAAAGGTTACACTGGCGTACACAGTACACTCCAAAGCCTTGCAAGACGCAGATTACAATCTGACATTATCGATCGGCGTTATTTACTGTACTAAAGTGATAATGGCACCATAATAACAAGCGACAATATATTCAATAGTTTCAAGATTGACGTTAACCATTCACATGAATTATCTGGTCGGGAACCAATTTGCGTATTATTGTGTTTATTCGAGCAGTTCGAATATAACGCCTTCGTAATTCAATATTTATCGTCGATCGCCCTTTTCATAACACGAAACCGAATTGCCGTGGCTTATTTACGAAAGATTGTGATCTGTATCAAATTATCGACTCAATTAGTTCATGAGCGGCCAATTTATCCGTTCACACTATTAACTATGTCGTATATCATTCCTGTAACGTCTGTATTATGTTGCTTTTCATATTTATTAAAGAATTTTTTAACCTCATTGTCTTGTTGAAACTGTTTGAAAATTTATTTAAAGAAGCGTATATTATATAATTTTCCAAGTTAATTAGGTAACTAATCCGTTTATTTTTGCATTTATAATTTAGATTGTGTGTGTCCGTAAAATGTCATTTTAGTGGCTACTTGAACTCAGGAGTGGTTGTAGCAATTCTGATGGTCTTTAATTTGTTAGAACTATCTGAATAATTATATTTGAAAGTATTTTCTAGTACCTGGCTATTTCGCTATTGTTGCTATTTTTATTTTCTTTATTAGGTAAAAGATATGAATCTGCTATTTTGACCGGTTGCCAGATAGGACATAATCGTTTGGCAACATTTGCCGCATACCTACTAGTTTCATGACAATTTATCACTTTACTTAACATAGAATTTTTATGAGCAAATGCATTACCAACGATTTCTAAAGAAAGTCTTCATTATTTGAAGTAAACAACAATGTCCTATTTTTTGTTTGGCAATTTAATAAACATGAAGTAAATTAACATATCTTAACGTTAATTATTAGATATCTCCAGCTTTTTGTCCCGTCTACTATTGCATTTCAATTGTTCTTAAAAGAGTATGAACGAACAATTCAATGTTCTATGTTAATGTACAGCTCAACCCGCCGAACTTCGCAGTAAACTATTCTGATTTACGTCACACATAATTGTAATAGCATAAAAAATACACGACGTTAATATTTCTTGGTAGGTAAAACAAGAACAATTATGTTGCAGACACTTGTTTATTCGCAAGTATCTCAACAAGGTATGTAATTTTCCCGTGTTCGATCTAATGTGATCGGCGCGACGCGGCGCGGCGCCAGCCCCGTCGGCTTCTCATAAAAGACATTTTATGCTAATACATCACCAACTAACTACTGACCGTCGAACATGACGTTTCTCGATCATAGAACAATTTATAAATTACTATTAAATAAACTTTATTCGCAACCATCGGTACTATAAATCAGATCCGTAGATGACATGATACTTTAATTAATGCCTGCATGTACACGTATCTTTATCATTAATAAATATTGACTCGTTTGACTGAGTGCCTTATTTGTCGTAATTTACGTTCGGTATTCTATTTAAATTATCCATTTAAATAACGTGCATGCGTAGGTCACTTGAAAATTATTTTCTCATTTGACTATCTGACCGTCTTGACAATTTAGAAGGTACGTGAACAAAAAGTTTTACGTGAGTTTTGGGGTTCATTTAAGACTTCCTAGGTTGATTCATTCGAGTCTCCTAGTCAAGAGATTGTCTGCCAGCGATATACCACATATAGCGGCCATCCATCAACAGTGGGTGTAGCAATTTAGTGTGTGTCTCACATACAAAATGCCTAATGATAGTGAGTAAGCATAGAACTAAAGAAGCGTTGTTATATTAGACGAGACTTCAAGGCGCAACGTCAGATTTTATGTGCAAATGGAATGTTTATTAGCTACATTATAAAACAAAGGATACATTCAGTTTATGACTGACCCTTTAAGATAAACTATTCTATATAGAATATTATGTATGTAGGTACCTATTTGCTTAGTACTAAACGTTACCTACATTATGTACCTTAACTATAATATGGATCATATTTTTGTTTGTACTCTATATTTATATTAATATCATAATAAGAATTTATTTTTACTGTATATACATAATATCTTCTATTGATATCGTCGTCGATGTTGACTAATTTCGATACAGTTTTTGAGCGACTTCGAATATAAATAGACGTATCGTCAACAATACGATAATTTGATATTCAGTGAATAAGTTTTTAACTCGGTAAACAGTAAACGCTTTTAGATAGTGACGACGATTGCTTTCGGAGTAGAGCTTTAGGTTTCGTAAAAAAAATAAAATTTATTTATAGTTTTCTACACTTGCATATTGAAGACATATCGTATAGTACTTGCATTAACATTCTTGATGGATCCTGATCCATACCGGATCGATTCTCAAGGATTCGGCCTTTGGAACTTTTGTCGTGGCCTGTCTTCAAGATAGCTAATTATAATAATTAATAGTACTGAATGGGCCAAGTGCCTCATTCCTGAATATACGAACCTGCACCCTCAGGTGCACACGTATTTTACTGATTGATTACTGAATGGCCCAAGTGCCTCATTCCTGAATATACGAACCTGCACCCTCAGGTGCACACGTATTTTACTGACTGATTACTGAATGGGCCAAGTGCCTCATTCCTGAATATACGAACCTGCACCCTCAGGTGCACACGTATTTTACTGACTGAGTACTGAATGGGTCAAGTGCCTCATTCCTGAATATACGAACCTGCACTTGTGGATGCACACGTATTTTACTGACTAGGGTTTTAAATCCTTTGAGTGGCCTCCACCATCCCCTTACAGCCACCCCTAACCACACACTGCTTAACTTATTCTGTTCCTTTCATACGTATCATGTACTGAGGTAACTTAATAACTAATTTACTGCCACTGGTCACAACCAGGATCGCCCGCAGCGATCTACACCTTTAATCTGGTGCTTTAAAACACACGGTCGGCAGTAGTTAGATTCCAACTCTCAACTCTGTTTTACTTATATCAGTACACACATTAGATATTTAAAACATGAAATTATAAATCCAATTTGTAATATAAGATAACTCACCAAACTTTTCTCGTTCACACTCGTCTGTTCAATTTAAAAAGCGCCATTTTTTCTTCATTTGAAAACAACTGTCACCGAGATGTCAAAATAACTATCTCTATGCTTTTATTGCCAGTGCAATTAATCTACTTTTTTTTAGCGGTTTTCGCGACCCTTCGCGACAACTTTTACTAATTTCTAATATTTTACATCTAATTTTTAAAAAGTTAACCTTTATTTGCTATAATTACAATTAATAGAAAGATATAGTATGACGCTATGCAGTCAACTCCTAACCTCAGTAAAGGCAAAATGAAGTCAATTAGCATGCGAACATGACTTATCTAATTCCAAGCCTTTTAAATAAAGAATGTCCTTAATTACTCATAATTACATACAACAAGACTCATTTGACTAGCATCTCGTAGCAAATGCAATTACTTTATTCGTCATAGTGAACTAAAAACTCATTATAAAAGTAAGGTAGGGAGCATACAAATATCTAAAGAGATTCGATTCGATTAAATATACATGTACTTCGAAACTCTTGGATAGATTTTTTTTCATAAAATAAAGCTGAAATATCCTAAGATCGGATAAGAAATTAAATATTACCTACACTTAGACGTATAACAAACGTATGCATATTCTAAGCTTACACTTTTTTTTTGGTTACGAAACAGGTGCGATCCGCAGGGCGCGTAAACCATTTGAAAATTTATTAGTAGGTATATAGTATATATTTATTAGTGTATAGTATTGTAGTATTAACATAATAAACCTAAGATTTTATAAAATGTTGTTCTATGTGTATTATATATGACGGTAAAGATAAATTCAACTGAATATCACTTGTCATTAAATATTGTGCAGTAGCATTATTAAGTTATGGGTAGTACACCTACACTCTCCAAAAATTACATCCACTAAGACGACACAAAAGTAACATAGCTTAAATATGCAACAAAAAAGCTCATACCCTTTTATACTTAGGAGCATAAGAAATAAGTTACTTTAAGAATTATAGGCCTCTACTTACACACTTTCCTCCTATATATCTCCCCACAGACATATCACATTGTAGTAAATTACAAATACGATCGTCTACTTTATTACCCTTTTGTTCATAAACATTTGCAATTTACTGTATTTGCTCATTTCCGGATATGAGTTCAATTAATTCTCTTTTGTATGCGTTTCGCTCGATACTGCGTCTTGGAATCAAGTTTAGTTTTATCGAGATTTGTTCTTAGAACTTTTGTTTCATTGTGTGCAGATTGTGTGGGCGTCCCTCTATTCGTTTTGCTTAATGCTTATTTCTTATTCGATGTCTGTATATAAGCACGTTGCCAATACATAGGGTGGCACAGTTGAAAGCATACTTTTATAACCTACGACATATTTTACAAATACGATAAATATAGATAATGGCGCCATTAAACAGAACCAGACGGAAAACTGATTGGATCTATTGACCCGAGGAACTTTGCCAGTCTATGTTTAATACCAAGAAACCTTTATTGTGTTTCAATTGACACGGGTAATGTGTGCAGTAGATATATCTTCTTCGCTTTAATAAACCTATTTTAAAATAATATACCGTCCTAAATCTAATGTCTAATAGATTTGAAGCATTTTATATTGTTATAAAATATATTAAATCATATAAAGTTAATGTTATTATATTTTATTTTATTCTTTAAAGTAACAACATGGCCATCTTTTAAGTGTCTTTCTATTATACTTCATAAATGAATACTATCGTTGCTTGAAAATAAAACTGTGTCAAACTTGGTAGAGATAAATGTACATATACTAGATACTCTAGTTAAAATATTTTTCTGTGTTTTAAAAATATATATGCGTTATTTTGTCACTTTAATTCTATTTGGTATATAATATTATACGTTTTGGTGTAGATATTATATTAATTACATGAGAAGACCTGCCAATGTAACAATGTTCGAATATAATATACTGTATGCTTGCATATAATTTACTTTGAAAACAAAGAAATTTTAGAGACTAAGCAATTAATGCACACGTTAAAATTGCAATAGTTCTATTGATACGGATATTACGTAGACCAAAGATTAAAACGCATTACTCTCCAATGTTAATAATTGATAAGACACTGTTGAACGGGATTAGGAGTGATGTCACACTACCCCGCTATTATGCAAAGGGCTGTGACGATAGCGCTCTAAGCAAATTGACGCACGACCATGCCCACGCACTTCCATTATACACTTCAAAGTAACATTATCTGAATCTGTTAATCGTTTATCCACACTTTAATTTAACACTATTGATATTGCTCTATAAATACACCGACGATAGCTTTATTGCCTTATATATCTAACTACTCCGCAACTCCTACTCTGCCAACTAAATAGCCCATATTTCTACACAAATATACTACGTGATATACTATGTAGGTACCACAATCTCTTTCATACTCATTTAGTATATTAAGTATAAAATTAAGATACAAAGGCCAAAGTTTAACAGTTATATCGCGATGACTTTTTTGTCTTCGCTCAATGAGTTGATAAGAAGTCATTCAAGTATCGTTCACTTCCTTTAGATCCGTTTTGTAGTAATGAGGTCAACGAACTTAGTTTATATGAAACTATATTTATATACAGTGAAAAATTAATATATTATATAAAGTTTAAAATTGATTTATGTTTATAATCGCATTACATATTGTTTTGCAACATATAAATTCGTTTGAGCAATTATTAGATATATGCGAACCTATATCTGACAGTACGAAACTTATCAAAACCTTCGGGTCTAAGTTCAAGCCAAAATAAACCAAGATATACATAGGTAAATAATATTATTCGGTGTTGCTATAAGCTTTATACTGTTACATTAAATTATGAAAACAATATTTAATTAGTGAAATAAGCATGTATATTGTATTATTGTCTTTTATAATTGATAATAATAATTAATTTATGAATGAATACCACATTTCCCGACTTAGTCATTTAAATGTATAGATTTATGAATAAGCAAGTATTCTGAAATAGTATTTCGTTTGTCATCTTCCTGTTTATTTCTGCTGGATTCTTAGTATCGAGAATAATGCGGTTTTACTTTATAGGGACCTTTGATCTTTTAGAGTTACACCATATGCATTGTCAATGAGCCTGATAGAGCTCATCTGCGGACGGCGCCAACTAAACAAGACTGCTGGCCAAAACATAGTCATGTATGACTGTTCATACAATTGTTAGGCAGCTGCTACTGATGAGTCTATTATTTCAAAATAACCTACGTTTATTTTAACTAAATTTAATATTTTAGGTTTCTGAATCATTGAGGTCTCCTCTGAGTAATAGGTACTGGCGCTTACAATCACGTATATATTATTCAAATTCTACATTCAGTTTTAAAGAAATCAGATTCATAAACATGTTTATGAATCTATATACTTACTATAGGTATTATCATTTTATTTATAACACTAGTTTTATAGCTGTATTAATTTTAAGGAGTTTTTCTGCGTTAGATTCGTCGTCATTCCGACTAGCATTGTACCTGACGATTATTCTTTGATTAAAATGGAAAGCTCAGCTTTTTAATTAGGACTTTCGGATTCTTTCGGACAATAATATCACATTTTGTGTTGCAGAATGAGCATAATATTGACGTGTTAAGAATGCGTTTAATTTCAAAAACAAAACCGTTACGGTAAACTTGAAACGAGTCAGATAAAAGGTAAGACTTTGAGATAATGTTGCTTGCCTCGCCTTTGTTGTATTGCGCTAAGTGGCTACCTATAGAGTTCTCCGAGGGATGGCACATTCCCCAGATAAGATAGACAGGCGCATTGCAATCTTCTAAGTCATTCAGAAATATGTAGCTACAGTTAATAATTTCTTCTACAAGTGTATTTAGTGCTTTTTCGAAAGCAAGTCCAAAGATTTATGAAAGCTTTGAAATGCTAAATGCAACAGATTTGAATCTAAGTATTAATTTCTCTAAGCCTGTCATTGTACATCAGTTGATATAAGGCATTTTCCTTTGTATAAGAAAATATAATGTAATGTAATGTAAGCATTTGTAGATTTAATTATATAGTCTAGGAGTCTTCCTACTAAAATATATAAATATTACTATATGTTATTATATAAATGGGTATACCTATAAATTTATAGGTAGGGTAGAGGTACCTAATATTCTAAAAACCAATTATTCTATTGCGACGACGTACATATAGATACTCATATAAGTAATAACTTCAAAATTTCCTTTATCTATGAAATTATGATTAGGATACACTCCCTGTAACAATGATAATTGTTTAATATATAGGTTACAAGTGAACTAGAATTTAACACACGGTATCGTATTGTCAATGCTTTGTTATCGACTGTCGATATATTCGTAAATGCATACTTGTATCATTTCTTATGTCCTAAGCTGGTCAATGCAACATTTAAGATAGCTAAGAAATGCAGCTGGATGAACTCATAAAATAACACAATCAATACGGTTGTACGTTCAGCTTTATAGCTTCATAGCTATGAATGAGTTTATTCAATTGTCGATACCAAGAAGCAATGTCACGCAGATGAGTAATCACTTTAGATAGGATAATGAACATTGACGTTCAGAAGATAATGATATGCAATTTATAAAGATTACTGTCTTTTAGCCAATAATAATTATTATAATTAATTAATGCATTATGCATGTAATCTTTTTAGTGAAAATGCGTCTTCTGAAATACGCTACGTAACAACAATGTAAAAGGTAGGTATTATATTGAAAACAACATTGGACCAAATAACATGCAAAATAAATAAAGAGAGAATGAGATATTTGTATAACACTATCGGTAGAGCGCCGCTTTACCCACTGTAAGTCCGTCTATGTTTTCTTTATATTCCATTGATACAACTGTTCTCGAATAATAGAGCGCGACTTGGCGGGGGCACTGTCGTGCCCCCTGATATAGATATATTATGAAAACAATGCTTTGTCGTTATATTTTGGACACTAACGATTTTCCATATAAAATTTTAAGCACTATTTCCCTTTCCTTTTCCGTTGCATTTTTATGAAGTTAAGTCAATGTTTAACATTGTATTTTACATATATACTAAGCTTCGTCAAAATCCGTACAGGCCGTTTAGGCTTTAAAACGTAACAGACGAACGATAACAGTTAATTGGAATCACCAAAATTTTAATAGGAATATGATGCACAATACATAAAAATGTTATAGGATGAATGAGTAAAATTGCTTGTGTTGAAAAATAAGAAAAAGCTTGTTGCGACTTTTTTAGAGATCTTATAAACAACTTTCAATAGTTTATATGAAACAAAAAATCAATGTCCAAAAAATAATAATAACAAACCCCTTTATTTACTGGATGGGTTATTATAAATACAAACTTTTAAAAACTTTATATCAAACAATTGTGTTAAAATTACTGGTACTCTTGTATAATCATTAAATATATTTACGTGGCCTATCATTTAAAACCGTTGCCAACTAATACAAGAATACAGGTAATAATAATAGCTCGAATAATTTTTCAATTGATTATAATATATAACCTGTCTTATGTTTATTGTAATGGCAATACTTGTACCACAGGATGTCAAAATTGACAAATGACAATTCTGGTTTTCCTTCAAATCTTATAAATCTTTCGGCTTTCCAGTTTCCTGAGTCCGTCACTCCTGCTGACAAATGACATTAAACAAAGCGGGAAAAGTAGAAACAAATACAACTGAAAACATTTAACTTTGAAGTTGGAATAAACAAAGTAAATTTACACAAAAGTTCAAAAAAATAGTATTAATTCATAAACGTAAGTGTTAAGCTACTTTAAAATCCGTAACAAGGTAGAATTACTCATTTTTAATTAACTTAACTGTAATTCGATGAAGGTTATTGTGTAATTTATTTCATTGCTTACAGAAATTAAACTATTCAAACCTATATTTGGTTAAAATAATTTTAAAGAATGGATAAACGAAAACAATTTAAAGGTCCTCCTGTAAAAAGGTTTAAATCGAACGATGACGATGAAGACGACGACATCCCGGCAAGTTTTGAAGACCAATTGGCATGTATGGAAACTGACATTGACACGCCTGAAATACTCGGTGAAGGGCCTGAAAATCAAAATACTAATATAAAGTGGTCACGTCCTCATCCACCCGATATGAACCCTACTTCAGATTCTTTAATATTTCAACAATTTGATATTGACAATTATATTGGCCAACCGCTTCCTGGTATGCCAGGTTCTCAACTAGCACCAGTACCAATAATGAGAATGTATGGAATAACTATGGAGGGTAATTCTGTTTGTTGTCATGTCCATGGATTTACACCTTACTTTTATGTGACTGTACCAACAAATTTTAGAGAGTCGCAATGTTCAGAGCTTAAAAGCAACTTAAATAAAGCTATCCTAGAAGACCTAAGATCTAATAAAGAAAACATAAGGGAAGCAGTCTTAGAAGTTAAATTACTTAAAGCCAAATCTATAATGTACTATAAAGGTGATACAGAAATAATGTTCGCTAAAATTTCTATAGCTCTACCAAAATTAATAGCTGCCTCTAAAAGACTAATTGAAAGACAACCTACCTCATTCGGATTAATGGATCCTTCATTTTATGAAACCAACATTGATTTTGATATTCGTTTCATGGTAGATACCTCATTAGTAGGTTGTAGTTGGGTTGAATTACCTCCTGGTAAATGGTCAATACGAAATAAAAATGGAAAACTGTTACCTGAGTCAAGATGTCAAATAGAAGTTGATGTTGCATGGAATATGTTTATAGCTCATCAACCTGAAGGGGAGTGGTCCAAAGTTGCACCTGTAAGAATTTTAAGTTTTGATATTGAGTGTGCTGGTAGAAAAGGTGTCTTTCCAGAACCTGAAAAGGACCCAGTTATTCAAATTGCCTCAATGGTTATTAGGCAAGGTGAAATGGAACCATATCTAAGGAATGTTTTCACTTTAAACACCTGTGCTCCTATAGTAGGTTCACAAGTGTATAGTTTTCAATCTGAATCAGAAATGCTATCAAAGTGGTCAGACTTTTTCCGTGAACTTGACCCTGATATTATTACAGGTTACAATATTAGTAACTTTGATTGGCCGTACTTAATAAATCGTGCAAAACATTTAAAAGTTGATAATTTTGATTTTCTAGGAAGGATTAGAAATATCAAATCAGTTATTAAGGATTCTGTTTTGCAGTCTAAACAAATGGGTCGTAGAGAAAACAAAAGTATCAATTTTGAGGGAAGAGTTCCATTTGATCTTTTGCTTGTACTTGTTAGGGACTATAAATTAAGATCATACACTTTGAATGCTGTCAGCTACCATTTCCTACAAGAACAAAAAGAAGATGTTCATCACAGTATTATAACTGACTTACAAAATGAAAATGAACAAACTAGAAGGAGATTAGCTATGTACTGTTTAAAGGATGCTTATTTACCAATAAAATTACTCAATAAGTTAATGTGTATAATAAATTACATGGAAATGGCTCGAGTCACTGGTGTTCCTTTATTGTGTTTGTTGACTAGGGGTCAACAAATAAAAGTAGTAAGTCAATTACTCCGTAAAGCTAAAGAAGCTGGATATTTAATGCCTGCGTATCATGGCCAAGGATCTGATGACCAATTTGAAGGTGCAACTGTAATTGAACCGAAAAAGGGGTATTATGCAGATCCCATATCAACATTAGATTTTGCATCACTATATCCAAGCATAATGATGGCACATAATTTATGTTATACTACACTTGTCCCACCAAATATGCAAAAAGAATTGAATCTTAATCCTGATGATGTTACTGTTACACCATCAAACAATATGTTTGTAAAATCAAATGTTAGGCGAGGTCTTCTACCAGAAATCTTAGAATCCCTTCTGGCAGCTAGAAAAAAAGCTAAGGCTGACTTAAAACAAGAAAAAGATCTTTTTAAAAGGTCAGTTTTAGATGGCAGACAATTAGCCCTTAAGATAAGTGCCAATTCTGTATATGGTTTTACAGGAGCCCAGGTTGGTAAATTACCCTGTCTTGAAATATCAGGAAGTGTCACAGCTTATGGACGAACAATGATTGAATTTACAAAAACAGAAGTTGAAAAGAAATACACCAAAACAAATGGATATAAAGAAGATGCAATAGTTATATATGGTGACACTGACTCTGTTATGGTTAAGTTTGGTGTTAAGACTCTAGAGGAAAGCATGGAATTGGGTAGAGAAGCAGCTGAATTTGTTACATCAAAGTTTGTTAAACCAATAAAACTAGAATTTGAAAAGGTATATTACCCGTATCTTTTAATAAATAAAAAAAGATATGCAGGTCTATATTTTACCAAGCCTGAGACCTATGATAAGATGGATTGCAAAGGTATTGAAACTGTACGTCGTGATAATTGCCCTCTCGTTTCAAACATGATGAGCACTTGTCTCCAAAAACTTCTCATAGATAGAGATCCTGATGGTGCTGTAGCATATGCCAAACAAATAATAGCTGATCTATTGTGTAACCGGATAGATATATCACAACTTGTTATTACAAAAGAGCTTGCTAAAAATGACTATGCGGCTAAACAAGCCCATGTGGAATTGGCAAATAAAATGAAAAAACGTGATCCTGGTACTGCACCTAAGCTAGGAGACAGAGTGCCTTATGTGATATGCTGTGCGGCGAAAAATACGCCAGCATACATGAAAGCAGAAGATCCAATTTATGTATTAGAAAACAGTGTGCCCATAGATTTTAGTTATTATTTAGAAAACCAACTCTCAAAACCATTGTTACGAATTTTTGAACCAATATTGGGGGAGAAAGCTGAATCATTATTATTGAAAGGAGAACATACTAGAACAAAAGCAATGGTAACTTCCAAAGTGGGTGCTTTAGCTGCTTTTACTAAAAAGAAAGAAAAATGTATAGGATGCAAAACTGTAATGCATAATGACACAAAGAAAGCATTGTGTGACCATTGCTTAGATAAGGAAGGTCAGTTGTATATAACAGAAATATTCAAATTGAGACAACTGCAAGAAAAGTTTTCTAGACTTTGGACTGAATGCCAAAGATGCCAAGGGAGTCTGCATGAAGAAGTTTTATGTACTAATAGAGATTGTACAATATTTTACATGCGAAAAAAGGTAGGAATGGAGTTAGATACCCAGGAAAAAACTGTTCTAAGATTTGGTGAACCAATTTGGTAATTCTGTAATTCTTATAAGTGATCTGTAAATGTAGGTTTTAAAATAAAAGTCTTGAATTATATTTTTAAGTTTTATTTTAAACACATCACTACACAAAAACAAGAAGTAATGCATACATGATTTGCTAAATTAGAATAATACCAACATGGTAAATAATGAAATCACACTGGGAATGTTGACTCTTAATTGAGATAAAATATTTTTAAGATCTTAATAATACTTATTTGCATATTTTGGTACCATTTATATTTTTAGTGCATCTAATCTATATTGCACCTTAAATTCTTAAGTACGGGTAGGTCTCAATAATAAACACTATTTACAAGTATGTCAATTAAAATGAATAACAGTTTCAGTCAAAATAAAAATATCACAGTTGTGAAATTAAAACAAACACAATGCAATAATAACTTGGAATGTTGAATATGATAATGACCAACATTTAAAGATTCTTTTAATACTTTAACTTCATATAATTTACATTACCTTCTAAATTTTTTAATACAATTTATATACAAAGCTTAGTTATAAGTACTAAAAATAAGATAATTAAATGTCTAACATTTCATCTATTTTCCTGAGAAAGAGATCGATTTAAGCTTGTTTTTAAGTTCTTATTGGGTAATTGGGGTATCAGTGAATTGTTCAATGGTCCATCAAGTGCAGTGCCTGTATTTGTTAATTTCATAATATCCTCAAGGGTTCTGATGAACGTATCGCAGGTAGCTTTCAACAAGCTTGATGCCTCTTCAATTTTCTGTAAAATATGGGGAGTATATGTTATATTTAGAAATGAAAACAATATCCAACTTCTAGATAATATTTTTTGTCTATAATTTATCTGAATGATACCCTACATGCCAGTTATATATAAGCAGAAAATATGTTAATAAAAAAATTAGAAGACTAAGACTTTACCTTACTTATTTCAATAATTTGGTAAAACAAAAATGTAATGGAAAAATTATTGTGAAATAAAATAAAATAAAAAAATTAGCAACATCATTCTAATTAGAAAACTTATTAAGAAATCTATGTCTGCCTGTTATTAACATAGTTTAGCACACAAAAGAAATATATATATCATACTACCACATATTACTTAAATATAAGTTCATAGTTATCTATATAAAGTTGATTTGGTGCTGAGCTTGCTAACCACTTTAGATTTCTTGTTTTACTGTTATATCATACAGCTACTGATGAACAAATTCATTTTATATGCAAGTAATACTTCTTACTTTCTGTATAAATCTGTAAAATAATATCTGGCACCAAGGTCAATATTTCTTAATATTTGCTGGGGAAGCAAATATTTATCTGTTTTAAGTAAGGAAATGCAGTCCTTTTGCTGTTGTGAAGATTTACTTTCACAATTTTTATATAAAAATAGATTATGTATCAAAACTTACCTCAACATCTGGACCATTATCTTGGCTAGTAGCACTTTTAACAGCATGAACTTGTTGCATCAACAAGTCACAATAAAGATGTAACTCAGATTTTTTATTAAGTAGTGAGTCTTCTACACCAATAACTAAAAATAATAATTAGTAATTATAATTTTATAAAAGTTTAGAATTATACATATAGGCTGATGTCTATAAGTAAAAGCTATATAAAACAATAACTGTGAAGTTATTGTTTTATATAGCTTTAAAAATGAGATTATAATATTAAAAAATCACCTTTCACATCTACTATGGAATCTAAACAGGCTTTGGCACTTCCTAAAGCCACCAACCATTTCTGCCGGTCTTGAGATGAAGGTGCTCTAAGGTACATGTGTTGTTGACCAGGAATAACTAAATCCATCCGTGTGCTATCAATATTATTTACTAAAATTAAATATTATGTTATAAATTGTTGGAACTACTAAAATTATTGAACTGTATTTAAACAGGAAGATAAATAAAACAAAGCATATGTACCATTTATTTGACATACTGAAACTTTCACCGAGCCCTTACATCCTTGGCAAACTTCCTCTTGAGATTTATAATAAGATAAAATTCCGTTTTCTAAAACGAACCATCTTGTTTGCCATCCTGAAATAGAAGCTTTGTTAAGGCAATAACTGACATAATAATAATATAAGAGTGTATAGTTTAATATTTTTAATACCATTCCAATAATTTGTCCATTTCCATAAAATACCTTCCATGTATTAATTAAATATGTATTAATATTGCTACAATATTGACACGTATGGACACGTAGCAATTAGCTACCGTTGTTTTTTTTGTTCTTGTAGAATTTGTTTAATAAATAGTAATAACAATTTTTTGTAAGATTTGAAATGATACTCAAAAATTTTGATTTTCACAATATGTAATAGCTAACAGTCTTACACTAGCTAGACATTAGACAAAAACAGACTATTTTATTTTTATTTTTTACTTAGACATTGACATTTGACAGAACAAATTAGATTTCTTATGGTGTCAATGTCAGCACTAAGCAGACTAATTATTCAACTAAATTAATTATTAAGCTTAACACAACAATACCATAAATGATGTGAAAGTGGGAATTCAAAAAATCGTAAACGAAACTTAAAAAAAGCCTCAATTTGTACAGCAAAATTTGTTCAGGCGAATTTTCTACCATCACATAAAAACACTTCTAAAAAAAATTAAAATTATTTAACTGAAAATGATTATTGATCTATATTGAATAAGTGAATAAAAATTTTAAAAATTTATTTTTTAGTTTAATTTCCTAGATAAAGTAAGAAACATTTTTATAAAGCGACATAATATTTTATTTTAAAATGTTAAAATAAACTGTCAAAAAAGTCAAAACAAATAAAGTTCTAAGTAGTAACGACTAACTGAGTAACGTAACTGACGCTGGCCAGTGACCCAAAATTATGACCACACCCGATACTTTTAAATCATATTTTATATTTCGTAAATAAATAATTTTATATTTAGTGTTTAATTATACTAATTATCAATTAACGACTTACTAAGAATTTGTTCCGTTTTTAAAAAGTCTGTTATAAAGCAACGAGTATTTACGAAAGAATCGGTCAATACATGAAGTATCAAATTGTTTTCTCAAACACAAACAAAAAATGATCAATTTGCGATTTGCAATAGTTATTATACCTCTATACATTGTCATTCATACTGGTGAGTTAAATTATTTAGCGTTTTACAAAAATCAATAATTTCCAACTATTTTAAGTAACTTAACCATTTGCAGCTAGTGCCTTAGAATGTTATGTATGTGAAAACCAAGAAGATAACTCCGAGAAATGTGTTAAAACCATAATGACATGTGAATACAATCAAGATGTTTGTTTAACCGAAATCAAATGGGGTAGCACTCCATATTGGTCACAAGGTGCTAAAAAACAATATTATGTTTCAAAGCGTTGCTCCAACAAGACAGAGTGTGCAATGACCAGACAACGCTTAATGCCACTGTGCACTCACATTTGGTATCAGGACTGGGTGTGCTCGGATTGTTGTCAAGGAGACCGATGCAATTACTATATCATTGTAAGTATATTTATCACAATGTATTGTTAAACAAAGCCCTGTGATACACCACTTTTGGTAGGAATAAACATCTATTTCATATTTAAAAAGGGTTTGCAAGTATTATTTCTCATTGTTTTATTGTCAAAATAAATGTTTTATGCTTATAAAAAAGGTACAAAAATGGCAATTTTCAGAATTCATTCCATAAATAATATCCTCTTTTGTATCATTTTTAAATATGGAATAATCTTTCTAATTTTTTTTTAATCAAGTAAATAATTTTTTCTTATGAAAAAAACTTTAAATTGTCTACTTGTGCCTGTTTAGCTTATTGATTACATTAAAATGTATGTTGAAGTTACTGAAAAATGTTGACCATGCTGTAATTTTTTTTTCAGAGTGGTGATGCAGCAGTAAAACCATACTTAATAGTAGTAATGGGAACTACAATTTTTGCCCTATTATCCAGATCTATGTCTAACTATTAGGGAGAATAAAATTTTTCACACTCTGAAAATATGAAATACTTTATGTATCTGATATCTATTTGTATGTCCTACAAATGAAAAGTGTTCAAGAGTTATTATAATTATGTTTATATTGAAATTATTTTTATAACTAAAATGTATGTTGTATGTTTATCATATGCAATTTAATATTAAGTAAATTAATGTGTTTATGTACCTTTTTAAGTACATTTTAAAGATAGGTTTTTGTTCGTCCAATATCCGTCCAATTTATATGCTTTTATATCTTATTAGAATAATCCTTTAATGTTAAGAATATGACGATTTTTATAGGATTAGTCAATAAATCACACATTTTATAAACATTAGTTTTATTTAAAGGATATCAATGTAAAACATGTCCTTGACAGTATTATTAAAAGAATATCTAGTGTACTCATTCAATTCACTCAAACATAGTGAAGGTCGAGGTAATATAATATAGTTAATAGTTTTTAACCTATTAATAGGTACATATATGAACCCCACATTCTTGTCTGAATGTTTTATGCTGGAATCATAAACTATATATTATTTTAATTCGATAAATAAAATATGTTGGTGAAATAGTGGGGAACATATTTTTGGCACTATTTCTAATATCTTTATTTTTATAACTTATTTATTTGCTATTACATAGTATCTCAGTTGTATTAATGAAAAAATCCGCAACCTCTAGGACTAATACAGCCCATGTTGGTAAGTCTGTATAATATCACTTCTAGCTGTGATTTAAGGCTTATCCAATATATAAATGATATAACTTCTAATAACACTAGGTACCCCGTGGTAGGGCAGAAATTAATACAAAGCATGTTGCTTTATCTTTATTTTAATGTTAGATATAACTAAAATTAAAATGTTAGTTGCATTTTAATATTTTATCTGCGATCGTCTTTACTCTGTGGGTTTATTAACAAATTATGTGTCAAAGTCATTATTGACTGTCAAATTGAACGTCGAACAAAGCGTCAATTCTGGCGAGTACCTACTACCTAGCCTCTTCTTTCAGCTACCGCAAATTGAAAAGGTGAAGCGGATTTAATGTCAACGTCGCCTTTTTATTTGTGAATATTCTGGATGATTTTATTTACTTAAGTTTACACTCGTAAATATTTTACTTAATACGTTGTTCTACATTAGTAAACATGCATTGTTTTAAAATGTTTGCGGTACTTATTGTTTTGGTAAGCTTTTTCTTCGAATAGCCTGTGAATCGATCTCAATTTGTACACGTATATATACGTGTTTGTTGATTTTATGGCTAATCATTTATAAATTAATCGTTACAAATTGCTTAAACCATGTTATGTTTCAGATCTGCCACAGTTTTTACAACCCGACCGATAGCGGTGCTGTGCAAATTACACAGAGTAATTTAGATATGGTTTTAGGTACCACCGCTTTTTATTTTTGTTTAATATAATTCTTATCACAATTCTGACATTTTATTTATTTTTTCAATATTTTAGCTTCAAATGAGGTGGTATTTATAAACTTCTATGCAGACTGGTGTAAATTTAGTAACATGCTTATGCCTATATTTGATGATGCGGCGGATGAAGTATCCAAAGCCGGGTATGACACAGGCAAAGTTGTAATGGGAAAAGTTGATTGTGATAAAGAGCCTGCAGTTGCAACAAGATTCCATATCACTAAATATCCTACTTTGAAACTGTTCAGAAATGGTTTGCCAGCTAAAAAAGAATATCGAGGTACGCTATGAATTTCAACTAATTAGTTTTTAAAACATATTCCAATTAATTGCTAATTACTTCTTTTAATTATAAGGACAAAAAACTGAAGTATGTTTAAAAGAGTATTAAATTAAATGAGGTCGCTTCAGGATAATTTGTGTTATTGTTAATAAAACTTTAATGAGGTATTTAGGTGCATTTATGACAAAAATGTATTATCTATAATTTAAAATATTTTTTACAGGTCAAAGATCAGTGGAGGCCTTTGCTGAATTTATTAAAAAGCAGTTGACTGACCCAGTAGTAACATTTGGTTCACTTAAAGAACTTCATGACTTGGCTGAAGATAAAAGACACATTATTGGATATATGGACAGACGAGACCAGCCTGAATATGAAGTCATAAGAAAAGTGGCAGCTACATTAAAGGATGAATGTATCTTCCACGCTGGATTTGGGGATGCTTCACAACAAATGCACCCTCCAGGTATAAACAACGCAGACACTAAAGCAGAACTAGAATAAATATATATTTACAGATCAAAAAACACAATTTTATACTTTAAAATAGTGCTACAAAAACTGGCAATGATAAAGTAACTAACAATTTAATTTTTTGAATTTAAATTACTTAAAGAACCTGTTTTATAAATGTTCTATACTAATCATTTTGCTACATAGTTTACATTATTATCAGTTAAAATTTAAATTTTAAGCCGTGTATATCTCTCAGAATTTACAATTTTATTATATTATTTCTAAGTTGAAGTAAGTCATTCAATTCTTATAAATTTTTGTAATGTGTTTATAAAAAATCTAACTTAAAAGTACTTTTCTGAAGGGGTACTTACAAAAACTAAAGAAGATTAATTTTTATAGAAAATGGGACTGTTTGTGTGACCAGAATAATAAGTGCGGCTTTCACAGACCTGTAACAGATTTCTTACCAAGAGCAACAAAAACATCCTGCAATTTCTTCATTAATCATCTTAAACCTTGTATATATGATCTGTAATACATCAAACAATTTATTTTTTTTAGGCCAGCCTATAGTAGTATTTAGAACAGACAGAAAATCTTCTGTTGAACCTGATGAGACATACACAGGGTCATTATTGAATTTTGATGAGTTATACAGTTGGGTCCAGAAGAAATGCATACCATTAGTGAGAGAAATTACATTTGAGAATGCAGAAGAATTGACAGAAGAGGGATTGCCATTCCTTATTTTGTTTTACCATCCTGATAATCACGAAAGTATTAAGAGGTATAAGGAGATTGTAGCAAGAGAGTTGGAATCTGAAAAACGTAAGTAGAATTTTGAACCTCAAATTATATTTTGCTGTTATTTATTGTGTGAACCTGCTTATAGTTAAATAATTAAATTTTTAAAGTTTTATGAATGAAATGAGTTTTATGAAATAATAAATTCACACAATATTTCCCAAACAAAGAGGATGAACTCTCATTTGAAATTTTTTTTTAATTTTTCTAAAATGAATTGTCTTGTAATGATAAGAATACAATATTATAGGGTATATAGTTGCACCCAAACTATAATGAAAAAATATATTTTCAGAAAATGTAAACTTTTTGACTGCTGATGGAGTTAAATTTGAACATCCTCTGCACCATCTTGGAAAATCTGTTGCTGATTTGCCTCTTATTGCCATTGACTCCTTTAGACATATGTATCTATTCTCCGATTATAAAGATATGGAAAAACCTGGCAAATTGAAAGAGTTTTTGCAAGATCTATATTCAGGAAAATTACACAGGTAAATATAAAATTAATATATAAAGTCAACTGGTTCCTTTTACATAGATTTGTTATTATTAATAAATATTATCAATAGGAAAAATTGTTACACAGACAATTAATGTTATTGTTGCTTTCATTTATTTTAAAATTATACGAGATTGTGTTTGTGTGAACATGTTTGTGTATGTATGTGTTGGAACAGGCTGTCACATATATATTCTTACATTCTTATATTATACAATTGTTTTCATAAAAGAATAACTAAATGTGTTATAAATATTTAATTTGCCCAAAAGAGTAATTTCTTAAAAAGTTGTTTGTATTTTTCAGGGAATTCCACTATGGACCTGACACACCTCAAGTTGTTCACAATGTGGATGTGAAAGTGACCACACCACCAGAATCTACGTTCAAAAAGTTAGCTCCATCCAAAAACAGATACACTCTCCTCCGAGACGAGTTATAAGGCCATTGTATGATTAACTTATTTAATTCTTTTATGTTTTTTCATAGCACTTTTTTTTTCGGATCACCTTTTTACTATCCTAATTAAAATAGCATAAAAATTTCTTATTAGTAGTTTTCCAATCTTATATATCCTATATTGCCTATTAAGCTGCGTTTATTTTCAACCTATTCATATGATTATGATATTATAGCAATTAAATAATAATATTTAAAACAATTATTACTATCTCGTACAAATATGTACATATAATAGGAGTTTTTTTTCACCTCGGTTATGTTTAACAATGAAATGCTGTAAATTTTTTCATGTTTTATGTATGTAATAGGGTTTGTGAAAAACAATTTCGTTCATGAGTCAAGAAATAGAAATTATTAGTTAATTTTTGTCTCTAAAAAGTATTTATTAAATAATTATTAAAAAATAGAAATAAAAGAATTGTAACTAGGGTTGGTATTCAATTTAATGTTACCCTAAAAGTAAACTTATTTTCTTGAAACCCTAATTAAATCATACAACTGTTTTGCGCTTAGTAAGTTTTATTACAATTATGTATTGTAATGCCATAAGAAAATCCATAAATATGAAGTAGAGTTTGAATATTGAGTTGCAAATAAGGCTACTCGGCAATGTTCGAAACGAATTGGTTATTAAGTCATTATAAATACATTTATATAAGATTGAAAATTGTTTTAGATAAACAGGGCAAAACGTTATGCCATAATGGGAAAACAACGTAAATAATTTTAGTAATTTATTCAACTATATATAGCGAACTCTTAAAATAATTGTCAAGTAGCCTTTCGTATCTACTAAACACATTCTATGTGGCAAGCAA
This sequence comes from Eurema mandarina, assembly GCA_018238005.1. NCBI lineage: Eukaryota > Metazoa > Arthropoda > Insecta > Lepidoptera > Pieridae > Eurema > Eurema mandarina. The sequence continues at coordinate 39,766 of DWAJ01000033.1, read as the reverse complement.
CCTTTCAGATTCCACATCAATGTGGTCCATTAAATGAATTAAAATGTAATATAGTTAATATGTTCAATAAGGTAGATTGGTAAAGTAGTTATTTGAAATATTATAACTAATTTATTTGCTCACTTTTGACGAAGCACATAATTATGTCTTAATAGTTTACAGTTTTACAGAAATAGCTGAGTACACTATATTTATTGAAGCATGATAGATTGTACTCCATATAACTCTATTATGATTATTCAAAATAATAGAAGTGTTGTCAACAATTTACCATATTATTTCACGGCTAACTCAAAGACATTGTTCCATATTAAAAAAAATCAATTTATCATGCACAATAAATATTCAGTATGTATAGTGAAAATATTACACAAGGCTAATGTATTTTTTGCATGAATTTAAAGTACGAGGTATTAAGCACATAATTAATAATTGCATTTAATAATTGTAAAATCTTTATGGGACTTTTTCTACTTTAATTCTTCAATGACTATGTCTATGTACCTTTTTAGAGTAGAAATTAGCTTTATGGATCTTTTCGCTTTCTCATATCATATTATACTAGTTTTGTTTCAAGATGATGATAGAACCTTAAGTCATCAAAAAGAAATGAAACAATATAATGAAAAATTTAAATACGCAGAATTCAATGATCAAGTTGTAAACTTTGTGCGGATTGTATAAAAAAAATCAAATTAAACCTATTTGTTATTAAAAATTAAACCAATTTAATCTGACTTATAAATGTTTGAAGTCTGATAAAAGATATATATCTAATGCTATTTATTATATTATCAGTTGATCTTATGTTTTTCAAATCGAATATTTTCAATTTTAAATTGAGTTAAATTATTTTATAAACTCATTGTTTTTCGTGTTAAATTGTCAATAAATAAACTGTTACAATAGTCTAAAACAGTTCAGTCAACATTTGGTGGTCTAAATTATGTTTTTTTAATATACATTATTAAATATAATGTTATAGTTATTTAATATATAAATATATGAAATCGTAGGTACTTTATGAATAACTTTTCATAACATTTGTGATGTATTTTGATGTAAAATTGTAATAAAACCTGATTGGGCATTGAAGTCGATTATTTAGCAAATGATTAGTATATTTCCATACTCACAAACAGATATTTATGTTTGAAAGTTTTTACTTCATTTCCATGAAAAACAAATATGGAAAAGGCAAATGAATGAAGATAGTATATAATTATTCTATTAAATATAAAATTGTCATAACTTCCGGCAACAAAACCAGAAGACTTAACTATAAGTAGGTATAACATAATTACCTAGTAGTTTAATTCATATGTGTAAATGATTGTACAAAATGTATGTTTTGTGAAATTGTGTAATGATTAAATTTTACAAGCCTTTATAGTAGTGTTTGATTTTACCATAGACAAAATAAAAGACGTATTGAACTTCTATATGAAGTCTATAGTGAATAAATAAATCTGGGTCGATTTAAGCCTTAACTGTTTTGATAAAGTACTTTCGATTTTAAGAACACCCCTAAACATACGTGTGATTTTTTGTCACCTAATACAATAGAAATTTATAGAACCTTTTTTATAGCTCATTCATTAAAATCGATCCAATAGTTTAGATGCTTTGGTGGACCATACAAACATGTATTACTCAATAATTGGTCAAAATATATATTCAAACTAAATAAGGGAGTGACCCGTTATGATCACAGTGCAACCTTTTATTTCATAGTTTTTTTTAAAGAAAGTAACAATATAGTGGATAATAATTTATTCGTTTTGCTAGGTACTGAACTCATTGTGAAATATTAGTTTTCTAACCATATCATGAAAAGTAAATAAACAAATACAATATTCCAAAAGCGTTTTAATATTTCAATATTCCGAATTATTATGTATTTTATAAATCTCATCATGCAGATGATTATATTTTGGCTGAATAATTTTATACAAACCACATTCACCGTAGATACTGTTCAAAATTCAAAACTACAAAATTTTATCTATAAAAAATGAACTAAAATGACGAGGGTCGTACAACGGCGTCAAATGTGTCATTAAGAATATCTCTTACCGGACTGTTGTGTAAAACAAACTGTGTTCGGGACATCGTTTTTGCTTATGTAGGGCAATTTCGGCTGTCACTGGCTATAAGAGCGCCGTTTGAAAAGCGCCGCGCCTCTACAGGGAGTCTTCGATTGCTAGAATTCTAGTGATTCGATGTTTTGCACATGTAAAGGTTACTCTTTTGCTACATTTAATGTTATGTCACTTAAGGATAAGCTTATATTGAAATTGGGAGCAAAGATTAGGAATTTCTTAGCGTATTACCTATCTAATAATTTATAACATCTTAAAATTTTCCTGAGGTTGCTACCAATTTTCGTGGGTACCTTATATAATATGTGTCCTATCCTATCTGGAAATAAAGACATTTTAATGCCATATTAAAAACGATTGCTCTTATCCATTCACAGCAAAATATGATCTGTGAAAATCGGTAATTTTATATTGCTTTAAAAAAGCCTAAAATGAAGTGGGTACAATGGAGATACAAAAACCGTCCTTTGACAATAGTAATCCGTGCGAACCTGCATCGTTCTTTGTAACAAACTTACAACAGGTACTTCGTGAGATCTTGTTACACTTTCATTGATGACGAAGAATTCACTCCTTTAGCTAAATGCGAATCAGCGAAGTTCCGATCAGATAACACCAACGTCCGTGACAAAGGAAACTGAAATTCTATCCAGTCGAATTGTTGCAATGATATTAAGTGTATAGGTATAGGCATATTTTTTATTGGTTTACCGGTTACCGGTAGCTGGTATGAAGATCGTGCGGTATAACTGGCAATTACAATTTAATCAAATAATTGAGCAAGACATAGCGAAACTAAGAACGTGTATAGCTAGCTATTTTGTCATTATTAAAATTGCAGTTCGCTACGCATTTAATTTTGCCATGGCTTCCACTTACAAGTGCTCATGTCTCGTAGGTAGCAGTTGTAAATAAGCTTCTACAATTTTATACCGCATTGATATCGTTATTAAGATAATAAGTATGGCCTTCTGATTCCTATTATGATTTGATGATTCGTGAAGTATTGAGAATAATGATTAGTATATAGATACATATTAAGGTAATATTAATATAGTATCTATTAAATGGACCTAACTAGGTAAATCCTCCAATAATAAATGGTAGGTATCTATAAGCCGGCAGGTATATTTTATGACTTATAAAGTATAAAATATGCAATTTTAAAATTGTAATACGGTCTTAATCCATAAAAACCTCGATGCTAACCTTATTAATATACCTACACCTTTATAATACCTGATATAATATGAGACTTGCACCTACCTATTCAAATTATAAGAATCTACTAACGTGGAGACCTACTCAATTTATAAACATTTATAAAGATATTATTTTATAATAAGCGAGCGATTGCATTTCATTCCGCGTGGGTGCTGTTCCGACCTCCACAATGCATGCAATCTGACACCGTAGTGTCGGGTACTTTGTACAAGTCGCCGAAAAGATTCATTCAGGGCGCTCCGCAAAAGACAGGAAGTGAAGGACAACGTGCGATAGAACCAATTACCCGCCCTCGATATATGAAACCAGTAATTAGTGTAAAATATACGGACGGAAGCGCAATGCTGGTAGATGGTAGCTAGGTCAGACAGTCTGCGAGAAAGTACGTTTGAGACGACATAATATGGGACTTTATGTGATGTTGACAATTTACAATATATTAATTGCTTGCAAAAATTTAAAATTAATTCCAGAGAAATTTAATAAAGATTTATTTATCTCACCAAGTCAAGCTAAGAACCGTTACCGTAACCGTATTTCAGGCATTTTCGACCTCTTATTACTTTGTTGTAGATTAAATATTCAATGATTTTTACGTTATAATTGACTGACCGTGAGTGTAGGCATCATATTATTTTAACGTGTAAATAATTTCATTTTACTAGTCAGGATATAGACAGCTTTATATTTCCATTTACGATTACCAAATTGTCAATCTACTTATAAAATTGAGACCTACATAAATAGATGTTGTTAAGTTAGTTTATCACGTAATGTCATTACATTAAAAATCCATTCATTAGGGGCTCAATAAATTAACCGACTTGGTATTAATATTGGTAGGTAGAAAAATGCACATGGGTTTTAGATGTTACTTATAGTATTAACGGTGACCTATATAGATATTACAGTACCACCTTACCAAGTTTGGTATAAGAAAATAACATATCTACACAAGAAAAGTGTTTCAGTAAAACATTACGTTAATGGACAAAATTTTTTTATAAAACTTCAATTCATTATCAGTCGCAATATGTCATTTCGCATCGCATTGAAATCGCCGACCTTTCGGCTGTCTTGTGACTTGTTCTCTAGGTTTTTTTCTCAGTGTGTTGTTAACAAAAGACAGTAGCCTGTAGCGTTAAAATTTATGGCGTGAGGAGACGATCATAGCGCATTAGTAGTTAGTATTGTCCACTGCATGTGTCCGCTTTGTTCAAAGACCCCGCTTTGAAATTTTATAGATGAACAGTAGCGAGTTAAACTTTTGTGTTTTCCAAGCGTTTTTAGCCTTTAAAAGAGAGTTATTATTAAGGTGGAGAGACACAATTGCTGTAACGTTGCTTTAGTGTTCGCTGTCAGTTCTTCGACAATGTATTGTTCTATTTAGTCATAAACATGTCGACAGGTTCCTGCACTTGTAAGTTGCAATCATTACGGGCGCAAGGGTGCTACACAGTAGCTGGATTCTAAGAATTTTTAACAATGTTTCCTAAAAATTGTACTAAAAAGTATTAGGTATCAAAAGGGAATTCTGAATTAACGGTACAGAGCGTTATTCATTTATAAGGTAATGTAAAATCGTAATCTTTTTATTCATTTATCATTCAAAGAATAATAACAGTTTGATAACTGTATAACTGACAGTCTTTTTCCAAATAACGAATTTAAACTTTGTGAAGTACCTAGATGTTATATTCGTAATTTTTATTTATAATAGTAGGTATTCGTATAACATTGCAATGAAAACAAAAGCATCCGACAACTTAAATAAGAAACAAGTAAATAAATAGATACCTAATACATACGTAGGTACATAATACACAGATAAAAAAAGCATCAACTGTCAGATAAGGAAAGAAAGGAAATGTTCGTTGCGAGAGCGGCGTTGAAACAAAACCAAGAGAACGATTTAACAAACTGCCATATTTTAACAACGTGTAATTAAAGGTTTGGCTGCGCTCGAATATGCATAAATCATGCGTCTGCCGCGAACCGACCAAAATAGAGAAAAAATTAAAAACTTTGAGCCTGGGAGTCGGAGAAATAAAATAACTATTCCAAACGTATGCCGTGTAGATAAGATTTGAATCGATTCAAATCGGCTTAATACTCAATTTGTACTTTATGTTAATGAAAGTTATTTCCAATTAAAGATATGAACCTAATACTGGATAGATGTTCGCTAGAAACAAATTACGTTTTGTAATATAGTTTTTATATCTTATATTCTATGATATGTATTTTGAGTACCTATCATAACTTAAGAATGTTAAACATATTATTATTTGTTACAAAACTAATGGTAATATAATTATAAATTATAGCGATTAGATCTTTGAGGTGCCTAGTTACCGTCTCTATATTAATAAAGTATGTATATTGTATATCATATTAATTTGTTTTATAGTATTAAATTACTAATAAGTACATATAATATTATAAGCTGAGCCGGTTTATTTTGTTAAAAATATCTAATTATACTAATGTATAAAGATTAAGTTATGAATTGAATATGCTTCTAGGGTTATAAGTAGATGAACGTAAAACTCTGTTTAAGTATTAGATGTTGTAATAAATGTCTATTAAATATTTTAAGCTTGCACGTCAGATTTACACACATCATGAATGTGGCAAAATTGGTACATACTAATATCATTTACTTGAACCTTTACATATTATTAACTTTTTCACTCTCATATAATGGGAAGTTGTCGTCAGTTTCCGCAAGAGCTTTATAAGCTCATAATTCACGGGCGGCGAGGGGTGTGGCGGAGGCTGTATCTCGGCGCGGGTCGGGGAGGGCTGCGCGCGCGCATTCGGGACCCACGGGTCTCGGGGCGGGGGGCGAGGGGCGAGGTGACAACCGCTCGTTACGTCTATCCTAAGGCAGTTATTAAAAACGTCTCGGCGTGAACGGTGCGCCGCCCTGTAATTATCCAGTTGGTTCTCGCGCTGTTGTCACCACCGTCACCGGATATGCAATACATGGAACCGCCCGCTCAACAGGTTCGTCCCAATACGCCTTCTATATTTACGAAATTGTAATCGCAGTTCCAATGATAGATGATAAAGAAAAAAATAGGATTATTAAATTTTTAAATCTGGAATTTTAAATTTTTATATTAATTTAACGTTCTATTACAGATGGTGATGATGAGTGGATATGGTTGCGGGTATGGCCGCAGTGACGCCATATCACCGGCGTCAGATCTCTCCTCATGCAGCAGCGCTTCTTCCGGCGCGTGGTGCGGGTCTACCTGGCGGGAGTTACCTCCCTATTCCCAGTACCCAGCCTACTGGCCAACTGCTGCTGTAACTGAAGATGCTCGCGAACTTCAACGTCGTTGCGCCAAATGCCGCTGCCCTAATTGTCTCACTGAAGCCGCAGGATTTGGCCCCAACTACGGAAAAGACGGATCAAAGCGCGAACATGTGTGCCACGTGCCCGGCTGTGGAAAAGTGTATGGAAAAACTTCGCATCTTAAAGCACACCTTCGTTGGCATACCGGGGAAAGGCCGTTTGTATGCAATTGGCTGTTTTGTGGAAAACGATTTACCCGATCGGATGAACTACAAAGACATCTCCGAACTCACACCGGCGAAAAGAGATTCGCGTGCCAATTATGTGCTAAACGTTTTATGCGCTCCGATCATCTCGCGAAGCACGTGAAAACTCACGCGAATGGATCGAGAAAGGCGAAGAAATCTAAAGACGAAGAAAAAGTCGAAACGAAAGCTACGGAAGAAAAATGTGAACAGCCTATTCAGTTAGGAAGTGAATCTAATACGTTAGGTAGTTCTAACTACGGGACGGTTCCCGTCGCGAGTGCGCCTAAGCAAATGTTGAATTACGCCTCATCTGCGCCTCAGATTCCATCAACGAATAATTTCCATAGCGGCGCGGTGTTCGGTAACGGTGTGATGTATGGAAGCGGATGGTGTCAGGACGTCCGCCAAGAGTCGCTATACCCTCGAGCGCCGGCTAGAGACCCACGTTTCTATCAACAGTATGCACCTCTGACGGCATACCAGTGTGCCTCAAAAGAAAACTACTCAATGTTCCAAGGGCATTACAGCCTACAACCTCCAGTTGCTATCGGACAGTAATATACGTGATTATGAAAGACTTGTGACGTGTTAAGGACATTTGTTTATAGACTATTATTGTAAGCCCTCTTATTGTTAAGTTACCATTTAAAGTGAATGTGATGTGCCTTTAAAAATGATCTGTTATTTTTTAAATAAATCTGTCAATTGATATACTTATGTATTCATTTATTATTCTTCTCTACTCACACACGCAAAAACCACACGATCTTTGCCTCATTTTATTAATTATTATAAAATCATAAAACATTCTTACTTTATCAACTAATAAACTTAAAATTAATTTTCAATATGTTGTAAAACGAATATCTTTAAGCGCTACAAATGACGTAGCATTCGTAGCAAGGATCGCTATTTCATTGCGATGTTTAAGTTAAATTAACTATTAGTTAACATTGCATCTTTTTCATTTCTGTGTATTTTATCCATCATTAATAACAGTTTATCTAATTTTTGTATAAAAAATATACAGTTCTAGAAGATATTACTCATGATTGGCGAAGTTACCTTGTGTTGATATTCTAGATTTAATAAAATCCGTACAGTTTAATTATGAGCGCTGCATTTTGCATCGAAAAAAAGTGAATGATATCTAAACAAAATAATATTGTGATTCAATGAAGTCTTTCAAACGATATTCAATTTATTTTTGTGGCAATCAGTGGTTTTACTATTAAAACTTAAATATATTAATAAAATTATTTACTGAATGAGTGGTCGAACTACAAATCGTGGAAATAGTTGATTAACGAATCTCACATAATGGATCAATTTTAAAAGTAGTTCTTTTAATTTGAGGATAATAAAAATAATAAAATAAAATTGAACAAAAAAATAATTTGGTGCTTAGTAAACTGGTCAGTTTTGAGGATAGAGGCAGATATACGCTCGTATTTAGCTGTATATCGTGCAATTAGTTCTGGCCTCTCGTCACGAGATGTCGCTAGCCGCGGACCGCGAGGCGACGGCGGTGCACCGAGGCGTAATTGTACGCCGCTATTATCTGGGCGGCGCTCACCGCGCATGGCGGCCGGTGTGAGCGGGATGCACTCGATAATACGTAAAACAAAACGAGGGAGTAATAATGGTAAAAAACGAGCACGCAAATTATAGTGAGAAATGAGGCAGCCGGTAGCGGTGGGGGCTTCGTGCAGTGGGGGCCGTTCGCGGCAGTCGCGGTCGCTCGGCGCACGCAGACCGCCCGCGCCGCCTGCGCCACCTGCGCCTCGCGAGTGAGTGACTACTGGCTACTGAGTACTGACACTACTGAGTGAGTGACATGCGCCCCCGGAGCCAGCCATGAGCGGCAAGGCCTCCTCCTCTCCGGACCTGCTCATGAATGTGAGTCCAGCGCCCTTCAGACCCACAAACACCCACACAACCATTCACATGACTGCTTTACTTACTATTAGTGTACCTACAGCTACACTGTATGCAAACAGCTCTTATAGTATCTACCCACACCTGACGTCTTATATTCTTCATAAAGATAACATTTCACTAAAAGCATTGATTGTGCAAACGTATTTGTTACCTAACTATAAACTGTAACAATATAAGGGCGTAAGAAAATCGTCATTTACGGTTCATCCAAAACAAATCGCAACCCAAATAGGCGAGTTCATAAAATGGACAGTTAGTCTAGAGGACGCCCCAGGGTATTGTCGATTTAGCATGCACCATAAGCGACTTGGCACAGGCCGGTCCCCTGAGCTCTAACCTCTATTACTATTCATGACATCCTCTGTCCCTCCGGCGGGATCTGAACCGACGGAACACCAATTCGGTATATTTTATTCCAAACAATTACTTTATTTTAGGAAATTATATAAAACTTTAGTGGCAGGATAGAAATTAAAAACAACCATAAAACAGTTTAGTGAGTTAATAAGAATAGGTCATTACTTTTTTTAACACCAATTAATTCTTATTTATCACAAAAAGGTACGGGTGCTTTAATAGATTCCGACCTTCATTTGTTTACGATTTGTGACATTACGATCATTGTTATTACGTTAAAATTGGCCATTAGTATTAGTTCCGAACGTTACCGGCAGCTCGTAAAGTGGAAAGGTAATTCAATTAGCCGAAGTCAAATAAATAAAGGTCCGGATCGGCACTTTCGTTCCGTAACCAATTCTTAATGACACATAGAGCCTTCGTCCATTTTCTACCCAATTTCCTTTTCATATTAGTTTAATCTAGAGGCAGGACTACTGGCGCCAAAAATTATGCCGCGACGGCCGTGTCGGGCGAGGCTAATCAGTTTAGTGTTATATTGTTGGGCGAACGGCTCCTTTGTGATGTGAAAAAGAAAGAAATTTATGCGTTTTCGGCTTCGTGTGTGAGTTTTTTGTGAGAATGTAATTAATAATTCGGCGGCAAAACTAACAGTGTTTTCGTTGGAGCGTCCGCGATTTGATTGATGTGTGACGGACGCCGGACGGCACGATTTGTGCGTCTCATACTAATCTTCATTCACTCAACATAATTATCCTTCTCGGATATATATGTCTTTGTTTTTACTCGCCATTTGATTTCTACATTTCGTATCAAAATATATCTTATTTAATAAATAAATAGTAAATATAAAGATACAAATAAATGCGAAAAATATTTTTTATAGAACAATCACTTTTTTTATTAACAATATAAAATTTACTTTTAAGTTTTTTTGATGTTCATTAATATGGGTTGGTTTTTTCAACCCTTTGGGAATCTGTTATTAGGCAACAAACTATAGTTATATCGACTGGTGTTTATAGTGGGCGCAGGCTGCGTACGCGCACGGCACCGTTCTTACATTTTACAAGTCACGATGTGCTCGCTTCAGGTGTAATGGAGGCTTCTATGTATTTGTTTTGTAATGGCATCGGCTACCAACATGACTCGCTTTCGAACAATGTACCTACTGATATTTGTCGATTGAATAGAAATGTCTTTCCTATATTAAAATTTGTTTTGAAAAAAATAGCTATACAATGTAGGTATGAGTCATACGTACCTAACCTAATATAAGTGACAAAACAAGTATAACTTTAATTGCATGTCTAAAACTGTTTTATGTTGCAAATACATTTGTAATGTTTAGATCAAGATTTTTAGGCAGTTAATCGTTATACTTTTCAATAAGCGAAAAAAATGTCTGTGTCATTAAAACTAAGATTATTTTCTTTAGCCCCATCTCCAACGAGGGAGCGTAAATAAATATAAATAGATACATATATGATTTTCATGTCCAAGAAACGGATGTTGCATAATAAGCTGATGCTGATCAAGAATTAATGATGTGTACCTATTGATGACATAAGTGTCCGTTGGGCTGGTGGGCTGGTGGGTGCCGGGTACTATAATCTAGATAGCAGGATGCAAGCAATTCAAAGTCCAGTTGCGCGGTATGCATAGAATACCGTTGGCCGCGAACACTTGCAAACGTTTTAATTGGCCACGCGATGTTATACGCGGTCTCGTCCGACTTTTTCTCTTCTCAAATTGCTCTAAAGTGCTTAATGAGAGATGCGTGCAATCGCCGTTTCCCCGTACGTGAGGCAGCTCTTATTTTACATAAATAGTTTAGCTCGACGAACTAATACCGATTCTCGGTACAGTAATTGCATCTGTGACAGGCTTCCGTCGCGTTTCAGAGGCCGACAGTGGTTAGGCACGCCAAACGTCTGCGTCGCCCAAATGCTAGTTATTTTCCTTTAATAGTCCACGTTCACTACTGCGTGCGCATGCGACTTCACACCATTGACATTTACAAATAGCCAGCCACTTTGAAGACAACAATTTGTTCCTGACAAGCGCTACTGAATGTCATACAGCTGGGCTGGTTAAGCAATTAGCTTTCATACTTTTATGGCTTTTCATATTGGAAAGACATTCATCGTGAGAATAGGTCTTAGTACTACGAACTTATTTAAATTTATATACTGTATATTTTGACGATACGTCGCGTCGTGTAGCTTTAGCAACTTTATTGACATTACTAAAAGATTTTTCGTAAAAAATGGGAACACAATTTAGTTACAAAAATCTTTCTCGAGTCTAAACTATATTTTTACTTATAATTAAGTATATTGTCTTTTACAGTACAATTTGAATAAATCTAAATGGAAATTTCGTCGGTTAACATATAAAATGAACTTTTGAGTAGTCAATCGGTGAAGTGAGGTGATGTCAAAACGAGTTGTCTGACGTCACCCGACCAGGTACTCATAATTATATGGTTTGCGCAACAGGTTCGACGCATGATCGCAACAGATGTATCTCGTGAATGGGCAACTATCGTGTTTTTGTAGCCCTTTCGAGTATGGAAACTTTAAAATAATATCCTTACAACTAGGAAAAAAATTGTAAGTAAAGATGTTTCTAACTCTTTCTCGCAAAAAATATATTGAATAACGGATTTGCTGATATTTGGCACACACACAGTTTCTTACGTTGATTTTTATCATTTTAGAGAAACGTATGTAATTTTGGTCAAGTTGAAACACTTTCAGAAAGAAGGGTCGTTCATTTCACAATTTAAAGTAAAAATATGAGAGACGCGTAAACATAAAAGTAAAAATATCCTTACTATTCTTATTAGTTATGAAAATATATTGTTTAATCTCAACATTGAAATTTCTATAGAGAAATTAAGAAGCAGTCTATAGACTAAATAATTGTATGTATGTGTGTATGTTGTCAACTAATACTGACAATAGTCCACAGGTTATCTTGAATTTTGAATGCTGTCAAAATAAACAATTCTTCTGATAATTATATGTATATCCAAACACGATGTATTTTTTTTATTTTTTATACAAGGTTGTCCACCAATCTTTACAATAGCAAAAAACACTAAAAATAACATTAATACAAAAAAAGCTTATCGCAAACACGTTACAGGACAACACAACATGCACAATACAATTACTATCTATATGTTACGAGCTGACCCGGCGCATAAATAAGCAGATGTTTTTTTTTATTGAAAAAAATACACAAAAAAATAAATACCTACATCCTACCTAACTACCTCCCTACCAATTTTCACCCAAATATATTCTGCCGTTCTTGAGTTTTAGTAGTGTAACTAACACGACTTTCTTTTAAACATATTATAAATTAGGCATGTGCTGTGATATACAAAATGAATGATAGATTTTTATAACATTACGATTTGTTATGTTAATTATGAAAATTGCGTTCCAATTAAATAGGTTTGACCTTGAGATATCTGTATCGAGGTCTGCCTGCGTTTGCGCACATATTACAGCATAATTTTATAAATTGCTCAAGTGCATTCCTTTGGTAATTAGACAATTATATTTAAACTTTAAGGCTACGTTATTGTATATTTAATGAGTTTGAAAAGTGATATGTAATTAATTGTTAAGAGCTAATAAAAAGAAAATTTGTATATTTTTAAAGATAAATTCAGAAGTTAATAAACACAAAGTTACACAATAACTATTTTTGTTTGCGTACTTTTTAATGTTAAAAAAAAGGGAAGAAAAATTAAGGGGGCAATCAGACAATGTTTCTGAAAATATATACGAGATATACATACCATACGATTTTAAAAAACATAAAAATTTTGTTAAAATTTTGTCCATTTTTATTTCTTTTTTCTTTATCATGTCAGACGCACTAAACTATGATCGTGGAAGATACTAAAACGATCGTAATTTTATTAACGAAAGTTATCTCACAAAATACAAACAAGATAATGCCTTTGCAGGGTACCTTTGTACCCTTGAACTTTACCGAAATGAAATCTTGTTTAAATTGAAAACACAAAATATTCGTGATCGGCAAGTGTCAAGCTGACATTTCCGTAGAGCCAGTTTATGTCATGATGATCGAAAATATAATTTTATGGAGTCACGTACTAAGAAAATTGTTTTAACGACGTCAAATTATCTCGAGAAGTATAACGTGTTTATATTTTAAATTAATTTTTTCGATCTTCAGTAATTGTAAAAATTATTTTGGGCCTTATTCGTTTTTTTGTTAAATTTTAATTCATAATATTCAATGTTTTCTTTGCGCAAACTTATTGGTCTTAATCTTAATCAATAGATTAATCAATACGAGTGTACAGCTTTTGAACGTTCCTTTAAGAATGAATTATTTTAATATCTGTATCTATTACAAACAAACTTAATCTGATCACTAAATGCATATAATACCCTTATTCATATTATCTCGTTGAGTGTCTGTTGAAACTGCTCCCTACCCTTTGAAGAGTATCATATCCGGTACAAGTCGTTTTGTCGTCAAGATACTTTATTTTCCCGTATAAATAGTGCTATTTCCATAAAATGGCAGTTTGCCTGAACATCCTTCAACGCTTAAAAAGGCGCGCACGTGGCGTAAAAATGCGCTCTCTTTGTATGTTTCCAGAAAATATTGGCAGAGTATGTTAATGTTGATGTTAATAATGAATAAAGAAAAAATATTAAAAATATCACGTTTAATTTAGCTGTTAAGCGTATTTAAGGATAGTCTGTGTCATGACCAAAAATATACAGATAATTTAACGAAAAAATTGTTATAATGTCAAATCTGACACTACAATATCTTTCTTAAAATGCTTTGAGCGTTGATAAAATTATAGTTCATATGATCATACACACATATTAAAATGCATACCTACTACCTTAAACAATGTTGTATTCGTGTTAAGTAACACATAAAGAGGTTAGAATAACATCACCCTTAATATTTCTACATCATTGCCCATAGCTAATGTTTCCGCAACATCGTGTTCCAATTTTATTCTCATTTTATTGACAACACTCTTTATTACAAATCTCATCGAAATCCAAAAAAATAGTTTAAAAACTTACTTAGGAATGCTTCATTGTTTGTTTGTATTGACTATTTAGACGATAAGACCAATTTGAAAATTGTTTTCAGCGTTATGAAGCTGCACTATTTCCAGTATCTATGACAAAGCTATTTTGCATTACTCTAAGGTAGGTAATTACAGGGATTTGGGTGAAACGGCTTCATTACTGACATTTAGGTAAAACCACGGCGTGAGGCTAGCTAGCTGTATATTTCTATCGATATTATTTTTTGTGAATTCCCGTACAATATCTCGTGGAAGTGTGCCCCGAGCGCGACGATTATAATTTCGAGCTCCGATCAACATGAAAATGAACGTCCATAAATTTATTAGACATAGTGTCGGTCGATTTGCCCGAGGGATGCATTATACAAAATATGTCAAGAATTAACTATTATCATATCGAGAACATTTTACTTTTACCTTTAGTTAAATATGTTGCAATGACTCCTACATATTTTTGTAACTATATTGATCAAAATAATGAAGCAAACAATATCCAAACATTCCTTCTAAAACGTGATACCTATTTTCATAATATGTAAAATAATGTTTTTTTTCTTTACAAAGGATGTTACGAAACTTTTTTTATTAGTGAACATTTGAAATGATTCCACAGCGAGTTCTGATGATAAACATGATAATGCACCCACACAACCGTGAGATCGAAGTTATAAAATGTAAATTTATGGCACGATATTTTTATACGTTCAGGTTGAGCGCTGTATATCGTTGGCTTATGCTACATCAAGTAATTACGGCGCGCACAATTATTATAATTTTCTTATAATCGCTTTCATGAAGACGTGCGAAAAAACAATTTTATAGTGTAATTCATAGTGATTTATCGGCGGTGAATGATTAATGTCGATATATTTTTGGATAACTCCGTAACCTATGAGCAACTATAATGTCTTAGAATCGGTTTATGAGGTTAAACGTACAGTTTTAACTAGTATCTTCAAGAGTTAAATTACTAGAGTGAGATTGGTGTAAGAGTTTCGAGCATTGGGTAGGCAATCATAATTAAAAACAATTATTTTCAAGACCATTTTCGAGTCGTGAAAAGATCATTAAGTACGAAAAGTTAATTATAAGTTAAACATCTGCGTCCACGCCGTCACGGCATCCTTACTTCTTCTATCCACGCATCTAATCATCGGCGATTCGTCGGACGAAAAAGAGAAATTAATTATACACTCTGGTTCTTAAAAACTCGTATCTTATTTTCGTCCATTTAATTACTGCTTGTAATTCGTGATTAATTGCGTACGTTATGTTTTGAAATTGTCTTGAATACGACTAGGTATATAGGCAACAAATTGTATGGGTACTTTTCTTCTTCTCCCATTTAACTATGTGGGTATTCTTAATAATACCTTATTTCTAGTTCACGCGACACCATCATTCACAACAATAACAAAAGTAGTTTTAATTGAAGATTTTCAAAATTACACATTGCAATCGAAGTTAGGTTACCTTTCTAAGCATGGCGGCGTACGCGTGAGTACGGACACCTTTCCAAAGATAGTTGCTCATAATTAATTCTACCGATGGTGTAATTATGTACTTTGGCCTATTTGTACGGTGAAATTATCGTCTATGATTATAGAGGACGGTATATTTAAAATTCACCTTGCGGCAAATAATTCAAAATTGGTCCACTTGGAAAAGTGGAAAATTTAATTGTTACGAACACCTAAATTAGTAATCGAATAGCGCCTCTAATAGGCTTTTCTAGTTTATTACAGGCCTTTAAATATTCCGTAATTAGACACAGCAATTATGAAGTCTTAAATAATAGAAGGCAATTTAAAACCTGTCGTTGAAACTGGATCAATTTTCAGATTTATAGTTTACCGGCTCTGTAGTTTTGAAAAGGAGAAAAAAATATATACACAGATAAATATCAAATAAATAACATAACACAAGAATGACTTATAATCAACACCACAGAGTAACGGTTAGTGTGCGTATTGCGTAGTACAAATATCCTGACCCTTAGTAATACAGAAGTAAGCCATATGCTGCAATGGCGGCACTAAACGACCGCCAGCATTTATCACATAACCACAACATTTCGCGTTTTTCATACGTAAAATTGACCTTACACCTTCGGCTTAGAGCCGTGCAGTTTATTCTTTTAACAAACATAAGCGCAATGTTTTACAAAGGGGAGGTTGCGGTCTTAGTAATGACGAGCGAGTAATATTTGTCTTCCGGTCGGCATTAGGTAATGAACCGTAATTGGTTTATTAAGGCATCTCTCAAATTTCTCTGGTGTGAAATAAATTACACGCTCTAGTGTCAAGTCATTTCCCGTTCCGAATTTTATTTATATTAATGCACTGACCTACCATCCTATAGGATGACAATGCGTTTCGATGGTAGAGAATTGTTATGATTATCCTATAGAAGCAAATTGTATATGGCTGTTATAAACTTTGTACAGTAAATATTATGGCTTCGCAACACGTTTGAAACAGCTTAGGAGCTTCACTTCGTTAATAGAATAGAAATCTTTTTATTTTCTTCGCAACGATATCTTTTTCAGAATAAATGTCAAATATATTTTTATGCAACTAGGCTACGCCTACATGTAATCATCAAAATATTACAAAATTAATAATTAATTTACCACCGGTTAGGGAGGCATTTTCAGAGAAGAATCAGGCAAGAAGCAGTCTTAATTAAAATCAATAGATACAATATTAATACGAAAAAAAAGAATCGCCATCCCGCGGGCATTAACTATATTCCATATTTATATTGTCTTCAATAAATGTGTTAATACATACTACAATAAGTATTTTAATTAAAACCTTTTTATCAAAAAATTTAAACTTTGTAGCTTATATTCAAATCCTTAATATTGAATTGACGTCGTGACTAAAAAACTTTATACAAGTTAAATTATTAGAGGCTAATGATTGTCAACTCCAATTTCGGCGTAGATGATGTAAGTCCCCGCCTAGTTACAGGCGAGCGAGCGCGAACTAATTTCGCCACAATTACCCGCTCGCGTTACTAATTGAGACATCAAAGATTCCGGCGTCTGTCAGTCGCCCGCGCTGACATTGCTTTATTATGTTATTTTGTAGCAAATAAACAAGATCTGTTTTTAGTATCAAAGTAAATAAAGACTTTTAACTCTCTGAGCGATTTAAATTACTCATGTAGTTTTCGGAGTCTTTAACTAAGGCTTTGATATTTAGTGATTTTATATTTCTAAGTAATTTGTATTTTAACAACTTTGACTCTCCTTCAAATTGTTTAGTATCATTCTTTTTGTTCTCTATATTTTATATATAAAGATAACTATATTCTCAATTATATTTTAATAATTGCATTTGGCTAATTCCACTCACACCGCATTATAGGGTCACCTGATAATGCTGCACAATTACGCCATTACCCGCACTCCGCAAGCACCGTCCTTGTTATACGATCAAATGTCTCAGACGTGACTGGCTGTTGCCAATACGAGATGCATTATCTTTCGATGTAAATTATTCAACGACCACCAGGCGCCTGTTTTCTGCTTCAAGGTCTACGGCTAGTTAATCATGATTAGCTACAATATGTATATTTTCTTATCCAGATAGACCACTGGTCCGATCGTTGACAATGTTAATGTAAAGTGTAGTCATATATTCAAATGGTTAAAAAGTATCTAATATCTATAGTTCATACGAATTTATCTGAGCTAGAAATTTCGGTACAGAAACATGCGACATTTGAATAACAACACGGGGCATTACAGTAACCGCGAATATATAAATGCTACTGCAAAAGAACAAAACATGGAATTGTAAGACTCGAGGAACAATCGATTGCTTTCTGACAGTCTACAATTTGAGCGGCATCTCCCCGGGCAATTTGTGTCCGTCACCTTCGCCTGCCGTTACTTGGTAAACGCTACTGGAATATTATTTAGCCCGTGGTTGCTTTCCCACTTTTAAACGCACATTCGTTCGGACAAGTAAGATACATGCTAATTATGGGCAATTTTCAAAATCGGCCGTCGAGCTTTTACACTTGTAGTAGCTTCCTGCCTTTTGCAAGCGTTAATAGTAAGCAAGTTTCAGTTCTATGGTTGTGGTTGTTCCATTGTATCGGCATTAGTATCTCCAGCAGACACAGTTTTAAAGAAATAATGTTGGATTTTATGAATCTTTAACCGTTATAATGGTGCATTCTCTTGCCTCCTAAGTAGACTTCATGAAATGTCAAGTTTGCCCTAATGAATAGTTGCATTGTAGTTAAGCGAATTACGAAGTAGTCGATAGCCCGTAGATTGTATCAAAATAATCGCTGCTCGAGAAATCGTCAGCGATTGCGCAGAAGCGTGCGCTCAACTACCATCTGCGTGTTACGGGATTATGATCGAGAGCCCTATTATAGGAGCGGTTTATAATGTTGATTAAAAATAGACTTCGTATAGTAGGACTGGTGACGAGGATAGTATTAGGTATGCGTGTCTTCGCTGTCAAGCATGTGCGGTGACCGTCGGGAAGCGGTAATTGATGACGTCGCGGGCAAGCGGCGTCCGCCCATTTTCCGTCAATTTTCGTCACTTGAGTGATGGTAGCCGGCACCGCCCCAAGCCCTGTCCTCCGCACGTTTCCCCCCTGGAACACCCGCGTACGGCACGCGCCGTGCTAAATTTAAATAGGATGAACTTGTAACAGCGACGGTATGCAAGCGGCATAGAACGTTAATCAAATCTTTTGTGACAGCTACATTATCCAATTTCTTGACATTAGCTGTAAAGTAAAAATGAAATGCAACGTATACAAATAAAGCCAATGAAGGTGTCAAAACCTTTTTTGACTAACTATAAATTCAAGAACACTATTATAAAGGTGCTCCTTAATTTATATGTACTTTGTAATTAAATTTACTTATAAATCTAATATACAATTGTCTTATTTATGGTTGCTTTCTCATTACAATGCGTATGTTATTATTTAATGAAGACCTTAGGGTAACTTTAGTTTCTACGTTTTCATTTTATCTCAATCTGAAAACGATTTATATAACAAATATTACCTAATCAAAAATTAATTAATTAACAATGACAGCTTGACGTTATCGCAGTCCGCATAAAATGGTTGTTATAACTGAACAATTGCACGTTGCCATTGAATAATTATAGGTATCATTGCACAAGTAATCTTGGCTTTGAGAATTAGTATCAGAAGCGGTAATGGCATACAAAGTGGACGGATCGCGTGCGTCTTTGTGATTTATGAACGAGAACGAGAACTGATTTGACAGAAAGTTTCGTTCTTTCCAATCTTTTTTTTATTGCATTCATTATTAATGTACCTACAGATTTATTTGGTAATGTTAACGTGTTATTTTTGCAGAAATTTAATTTTACCTGAAACTGAGATACAGTTGAATATACCACACAATTAATTCGGTAGGTAAATAGGCATCATAGTGATGAACGAGTATTACTCAGAATATTATCTGTATCTAAGACATTTGCTTCAATACAAAACCCTGTCATTAAATACAATGACTGTAATGTTGTCATTGCTGAATCAGACCTTAATAATTATAATAATTGACGTTATTAGGTTACGCTTTAACACAGATTAGCTATACACGGTACATAACAGAGTTGACTTTTATAGAATTAAAGACAAAGCATGATATCACCTCGGACCGGTTGACGCAAGCCGTTGTAAATCGCAGAGAGGCGGAGCCAATCGATACAGCTCCGATAGCCATGATTTACCCGCCAAATAACTAAGAAATACGTTCAAAACGTACGCTTATCGATTAATACTATAATTCAAAGATCGATGTTAATTAACTCCGTGAGAATGCCGAGATGAAACGATTAATGAATTAGATAAAGTTTGAGTTACAACTAGAAGTCGAAGTTTGACGCAGAACAGAGTTCACGGCGCGGCGTCACGCAGCCTACACACGTCGGAAACGTACAGCTCATGTATTATTCAAAGGCGAAGGCAAATACAAATAAATAGGCACGAAATAAATACAAACAGGCTGAATGGAGCCGCGAAGGTGGGCGGGGCCGGGCGACATAAATATCGGGCTGTGTCATAAGAGCGGCGGATATCTGCCGGGCTATTTCGGCCGCGGCCCGCTGTCTTCTCGGTTTTATTACAAGCGTATATAGCATTACTTATTATAAAGCTATATCTTCTATACTTGTACTTATATAGAACGTTTGGTACGTAATTTTTTAGTTTCAAAATGAAAACTGTTGTTGGAATAACAAAATTCAAACATTTCAAAACTGGTACAAACAACAAATACAATATAAACGAAAAAACACATGACTATTGGATGTTTAAAAAATGTACGTGTCAAGATTTCTTTTCACTTCGTAAACAAGTAGGGGTATTATCATTCCATATCAGTTCTATTTTATATAAAAACACACAGAATGTGGCTTTATCGGTATTCAGTTTTACGCAGTTTAATGAAATTTAATTGGCGAGTAATTTACGAAACATAAAATTTTAATTGAAACTCAGAAACAATTTCGCTTAAAGCTGGGAAGAGTTGAAGCTTGTCCGCTGCTCGTAAATTGAGCGGATCGCTATAAATTGCACTAAATCGCCAATTATAAGGACGACGTTAGCCGGTTGAGAAAACGCAATACTCGCTGATGAAGAATATGCAATAGTATAACCATTATAAAAAGCCAGTTCACTTTAAAACGTTCCTTTATTAAGGAAAATTAATAAATGCATTTCAAAACTTAATACTAAACAATTAAGCCCATCGAAACATGACAAAGGTGACCAAACCGCCATGTTAAGGTTTTTTGGAACACTATGGGTTTTAATCATTAAGAGCCGGACAAAAACTACAAGTCCTACCCAAGAGGGTATGCATACCTAAGAAAAAAGGCAATCTACGAATAGGATTCATTACTGAAACTCATAAGCCGATCATCATTTCAATTCTAAATATCAACATACATAATAGATATTATCAAGAACTTCTAACACTAGATTAATGTAATCAGCACTGTCAAATAACATGCATTTATAGTGTAGAACATAAACATTTGTTATGAATGGTATCAGAGTCGTGATCCCTTGCTGCTCGGGAGCCGGATCGTTGCTGGATTGCCCGTGGTGACGGCGTAATGGTTGCTTCGTGAACTATCACAAGATATACCTGACCAATTGCCTAGGAGTCATAAGGATTTGAAACAGTTGATTGTCGTGATTAAGTTCGGCATGTAAGTACATTCATATCATGAAAAAAATAAAATAACAAGAAGATTACAGGAGTAGGTAGGTAGGTACCTATTATAACAAAATTTTAAGCATATCTACCTGAAAATAAAATGATAATTTATTTATTATTTTTGACATATAAGTAAATAAGGTACTCGTCACCTTTATTTTGATACCAAACAGGGCAAGTTTAGTCAGTTGGTTTTTTTTTAGGACGCAGAAGTTTTTATTTTTATCCTTTAAATTCTTCATTCATTATAATAAGGTGTCCGCAGAAGATACAAATAAACATTAACATCTAATTTCGTTATAATTCCTTTTGGCTTTGCAATTTTTTTTTAATTTAATTTTTACTTGACTACATCAAGTTATAATATAATTTCAAACAGCTTTACTTGTGAAGTGTGAAGAGATGATACACTCTTTAATTTTAAGGGCGATTAGTACCTACCATCGCATATTTTCATAACAAAACAAAAATATTATAATGAGCATAATTTAGTTAAAGACTAGAGCATTTAAGTTGCTTCAGACGGTAATATTGTCCTTTAAAGCGGAGTCCTTGCCGGTCGTCGGGCTAAAAGGCAACGTCATTATGTTGGTTAAACAAAATTCCCCATAATGGCCTCATTATATGGCGAAAATTGCCGGGCCACTTTTTGGCGGTTATATAAATGTATTTGTAATAGCATTTTAGATATTGCAAAGCCGGCTCTGATTCGGGCGGCGAGGCGCCTGATTACCAAAACTTAATTTATTTTCTCCTTAAAAAAACTAAAATTATCCTTAGCGGTGCGGCGTGGGAAACGACCCTGTCGCCGGCGGCCTCCATTACCTTATTATTTACTATTAGATTTTATATTAAATTGAAGATTGATCGTATATTTATATTGATACGCCTTTAATAGAAGTTTCAATTTACGAAACTATATAATATACGAGATGACTAACATGTTTAAGTATAAATGTAATTTGTAAGTTTGTAAGAAGTATATTCAATTCAAATTGAATTTAATATAATGTGATGTTTTTCAGTACACGTAATGCTAATGATACTGACATTTGTGAATAATTTTTTGTTAAGCACACGTTTCGTAATTGAGTAAATAATGGTTTGTCGGCTTTTACAAACGGTGAAGCAAATAATAATATATAGTAAAGTACTTACCTTGTTCTTTGTCAATTCAATTGCTATAATGATTTGTTTGTATATAATAATAACTATCATTTAGGTATTAGATACCTATTTCGATCTGTACTAGCATTATAGGTAGGTACGTAAGTAAATTTAAATTTATAATCTTAACGATACCTTTTATATTCTTTTACAAGGAAGAAACTATAAAATAAAAATAAGCTCTCTATAAACAACACATATTGACTTGATTTAGATTCCTTCGATCTTGCAGTAGGTAATTTTTACAATCATAAAATCGTAAAACACCATTGCTTGGCTACCGTAACACGTGTTCTATCTACGCTCGTAAAACGATTTATTATTTAAATAATCAGTCACCCAATTACATGCATTTGGGCCATAAATATGTGAGCGTCAATTGGTCGTAAAGTCTGTGAATGTTAATGAATCGATTCGTTGTGAGATGTGTCATAAAACGAGCCACTGGTTCAGTTGTCGCGGGCGCACCGCCACGGGGGGTCATAGGGTCCTAATTGATTTGTGCCCGAGGCCACAATCAAAACAGATCGTATTTTATAAGACGTATCTCAACTGAGGGAGAGGGTCCTTCGTCGATGGCTCTGTGATTGTGCGTGGGGTGAGTTTTGATTCGATTCTTGGCGTATGTCAAGTTAACTAAGCATTTGACATCAATATTATGAATACACTACTGTTTCAGGATTTTCATAAAAACTATGTTTACCTTTAGGTTGTAGGAGTAATTAGACCAACTTTCGATGTTTGATCATGGAATAGTCTGGACTCTGGAAAGACGTCCATGACTACTCCTTTTCATCGGTAGAAGCTCGATATAGCCAGCGGTCTTTTAACCATGGCTATTTTAGGATTGTTTTAATAACTTATGCTTATTAAAATTAGGTTAAATATTATAATAAAGAATTGGATAAATTTTTATTTGTTTATTAAATAAATAAATAAAAGAGTGAAGCTACCAAATTTGCATTCGTCGCTGTTGCAAATTCTAATGTGTTCAGTGATCAAACACAAGAAAATCAAATGATCATTTGATAAATAGTCGTGGGGGAGAATGCGCTTTGTCGCGCTCGTAATGTGGTCAACTGCCTCTCCCTCGCTGGGAGCCCCAGAGGGCCTGGGAAATTACGTCTTCTCTATTTTGTTACGCTCCGTTTGAATCTCGCCTACGCAACAGCTACTAAGTAGATAGTTTGCAAAACGTTCCCTCTTCACATATCCTGCGAGACTTTTCCTATTGGTTTGGGGGAACATTGTAAAGACGTCACCTGTAAGATTTCAAAAATCAATACAAGACAACTGTTTTATATCTGTGTTTTCGATTAATCTATGCTCGATAATATATGCTCCATTCTATATCAATTTGATATACGCATATATTACGAAGCTTTCTTGACTAATTTGGAAATATATACCTATACTAAACTAAAGTATAACTATATTCCAAAAAAACTTGTCTATTAGGATAAAAGTTTAAGCTCAAGTAATATGCAGGCGCGTAGATCGCTTAGATCGAGCGGTAAATAGATGGACCATTAATCAAGTGCGCCTGATTCGACGCGACGGACGAGGGTGAATTCTCCGATGCAATAAATCTTTCTGGCAACTGCATTGCGGTACATACGCGCTGAAAAATTGCCGATTGAAATAAACATGCCACACGGTGCACGCCCACAAACGTGTACCGGGTATTTTATTTATATTTTGGACGACGGCCTTAGTTTCAGGATAGAGAATTTGGAAGATTTAGCTATTATTATTATATTATTAAAATATGATACTAAGTATGACGTATTTTTGAATGTGGCAAGCATATTTGTTAAAAAATAATTACAACGCCGCGCCGTATCCTAGTCACCTCCTCCCATAGATAATTATTAGCACATAAGCTTCACGAAAGAGCTGTCGTCTTAAAAAATGGAAGATAAAAGTAATAAACAACAAAAAGAATACGTAGATATATCTGGCACATTCGTCATTCGATTAACTTTCCAATTGACATTGTTTTTAGTATCATAAAGATCAAAGTTGACATACATTAGAACATAGAAATATAAGAAACAAGTCGATTGTAAGCGGAGATGTAGGCACGCGCGGAGAATGCTGTCGCGTCGCCCACGCACCAAACTATTGTATGCAAATCGCGGGTCGCAGGTCGCATTCGCGGCCGGCGGCCATATTGGTCCTCTTTTTGGATCTCCGATACTTACCATTTATGATCATAATTATAATTTATATGATAAAGTACGTTATGGAGCCACTTTCATTAAATTTGCGCAGAATTGTTTAATTTTACTTATACAAACAATATATTGTTGTAGCAAAGTCCAAATTCTTACAAAAGTAACAACTTATACTTATCCAAAAAATAAAGTATTTTTTGGATGTTAATACATTCTATGATTTTGTGTTTTTGTGTCACTATTATTAACCATACATATATTATCTGTAACTATTCCATGCTAAACAAGTTTTCAATTAAAAAAAACTCAAAAGTATTTCAACAAGCGCATCTATTAGTCTAAACGAAACATGTGTACGGAGTATGAATGACGACCATTTCGCTGAGTCATGGCGGAAATTCTATTGTGACTTGAAATCACGACTGAACAACACATGTCACGGCATCATTCTGATTGTAAATGAATGAGGGTCAGAGATCGACGCTATACCTAAGTCTTGTTATGAATAAGATTGCCTAAAACTCGTACGTCTACCTCGAGCTGTTTGAAATGACAACTTACACCTGCATAAAACCAATTACAACGTCAAAAGAATCGTTCTGTATAATTATGTGTATTTATGGTAATGCATAATAAATATGTAAATAGATAAGGCAATTGTTCCATAAAATACTAACGGGCTTTCTACAAATTTTAATTTCGAGACTTGTCTTTCAACTGAAATAGAATACGTATCTACAGGCATTTATTACTAGTTGAGGTGAAACAAAACCGCACTGTTTAAATGAACCGCATAATATGAAGTATTACGCAATTAAAACGTTGTGATATCGTTGATTGGCTTATTATATTCAATTTAGCAATAATCCTCGGCAATAACTCAAAGTATCGAGATCTCGGCGAACTAATCTCCTATAAGCTTGCAGATAGAACAATATAAGGACCGCGGTCAAGACGAGTCCAGAAATTTACTGTCCATAATTACAGGGTTGGCTCAGTTAATTGCAGGCATTCGCCCCGCCGCCGCCGTCTCTACTTCGTTTTTTTGACTAAATAAAAATTGACTAATATTCATAATAAATAATGAACTCTCATTCTCAGAGTTTGGGAGCTCGGTTTTTATCCGATTAAGTTTGTGGCTAATCTGAAATTTTTCAGCGTTACGTTTGGCGAAATAATCTTTTAATTCCATCATGAAGCTTCGTATTGTTATTTGGTATATAATAATTAAAATCTGTTTGAAATCTATCTTTTCGTATATTTAATAAATTATCGGTATCGGTAGGAATACATGCTTGTATCTCCAAACCTATGCAAATTAATATATAAAATACTTTTAAATTATTTAATAACGTAAATGAAGATTATCATCGTATGTTAGTTTAGTAAAGAAAATATTGGGAGCGCAATAAAAAGGCACATCTCGTTGCTTGTAGCCAGTCAGCTCGAGGCTCTTCTTATAATTGTAGGGTTTCGCCCAAAAGCCCTCAATTATAAAATAATAGCAGATGTGGATCATAGTAATAACAATTATTAGCACGCTCGCCGCTATCATTACCGTTGAAATATGAACGATGATGTGTGAGATGTATGCAAACTGAGGGATTCTGCGGAATTTGTGCAATCAACTCGTAGACGGCGTGGAACACGTAATACGATTGTTATTTAATTTACTTCATTAAAAAAACATTTGTGTTTAAAGTAATCTTTCGAATTCATTAAACAATGTCTATATTCTATAAAGGACGAAAGGAATGATTTTTTTTGGTGTGGAACACGTAATACGATTGTTATTTAATTTACTTCATTAAAAAAACATTTGTGTTTAAAGTAATCTTTCGAATTCATTAAACAATGTCTATATTCTATAAAGGACGAAAGGAATTGTTTTTTTTAGTAACAAATACTCTATTGGCGTCACTTTATAACCGATTTCAAATAAAGGAGGAGGTTTCTCAATTCTACCGTATTTTTAATGTGACTATGTGATAAAATGCCAAACATGTAGGCCTAGTTCAATTTTTTTACAAGAAAGCAAAAACTTTCATTTACCATTTTTCTTTATCTTTTTCACCTAAAATATGCAAGATAAACTTAATATTCTTTAAAATATACAGAAGAGATATAAACTGGTGATTTGCTAGATTTAATTAACATACCTAGCTGAACTCGATTGCATGACAACGGCTATTACCCATAACGATATCTCTCGTCTATATTGTAACGGATACATAGAGGAAACTTGTAATGCATCGATTATTCAAATTCTCAAACAAGTGAATGGTTCCGCCTCTTTGCAGTCGCAATCTTAATAAAGACTTCCTAGTGCAGTACAGTTGGATATTTTTATGTACGCTGGTGTATGTTTCTTTAATTAAAGATAGTGTTCAATTAAAGTTAATCGGTAAATAGCGATTCGAGTCGGCAATCTCAGAGTTGGTTTCGATTCATTTTAATTGCGTTTGGATATTGCTGTTGAAGGTATCGTAACAGAGTTACTGCCTCTTTATAGAAATTTATTTATTCTTTTTTATATATGTACTAGCTGACCCGTGCCCATTTCCATATAGTTTTCTATATAACTTATGACACTCGGCAATAATATGGCTTTCTGTTGGTGAAATAATTTCTAAAATCGGTTCAATAGATCCCGAGGTTACCCCTTACAATTTAACAAACACACAAACTACTTCTTTATAATATTAGTATAGATAAGAAAATAATTTAATTTACAAATACCAAAACTACGAATGTAAATCGCAGCCTTATCACTATTAAGTGATTTCTGCAAGACAAGAAAATTTAGTTATATTTAGGCAAATTCATCGTCAGATCATGATATTCACTTTTGTTTTAACGAAAAGACATTCCTTTATTAAATCCCTCTATTTCCTGATATTCTACAAGACCATGAAATAACTAAAGAGCAAGTAGCACTAGTGTAACGATATGGTGCTATCGTGGCCATCGTGCGCTATTACTGCAGCAGCTCAGACCGATTAATCATTGTTTTCTACTGGATAATTCGGCAGTTGATTTAGTGAAAAGCAACGTGTTATTACGGGATAAATCTCTATCTAGAAAAGCTAAGAAGGCCTAAGCGTCCCTGATTTATAGCGCCCTCGGCGATCACCAGCCTGCCTTTGATTTTGATTTGTTATTCTTCCAGAACAGTGTTCTTTTCGTCTTTAGTTGAATTTTAATAAATAGCTTTAAAATTATACATCTTTTATAATTATAGTGAACGCAGTCTCTCATTATTCCTTTTACAATGGCACCTTCTTTATTTATATCTGTAAAATATAATCCGTGAGAGTTGGATCCGAGGTATAACTAATGAATCATGTTAAAATATATCACAGCACAGTAATTATCCACTATCAATTAAATCATTTTTAATATATGGTTTTCGAGATGTGAAAAATGGTTGAAGTATGAATTTTAAATCGTGTTTTTAGTTTGATATAAATTCAGTTTCTCAGTTGGTATTATATTGTTACTATATAAGTATCTAACTAGACCTACTAATAACTAAATTACTTATAATATTATACAAAAATTGATTAAAAATTAGTGTGAAGTAAGAATTAAGTTCGTGAATTTAACTTTCAAAGATGAGACGATTTTGAAAGTTATCTTATTCATAGACTAACATTATTCATATTATGAATCATAGTAATAACTGAAAAATACAACAAAAAATCCAAATCTTTCTTAATTTGCAAGGCAGCATATTTATAACGAAACAAACTACTAAGTACATATTTATTAGCAAGGTGCGTTGCATCCTGAATGACATTTTCCTTGTGGTGAGCAAACGACAAAGCTGTCACTTTTAAACATCAATTTCGCTTGTAGGTACGTACTACCTTAAGTTCATTATGTACAGAAATGTCCGAAGTGGATAGATAAAATTACCATTTACCTGTTATCAGATATGTTCGCTAGGCCTAATGCTTGCGAGCTGATAGTATCTTGATTAATCGCGTCTGTGTCTAGTATTTTATTCCCCTACCTGTCTACTACGCATACACCTGAAATATTTTGTAGCGTGACTTCATACATATATGTACCTATCCTTACTTATATATTGACTCCAAAAGTTTGTAGGGACTTGTAGACTTATAGATGCGCAAAACTTATATGCAGACGCTAGATTGGACTATGGACACATAGGATAATTTTTATCCCGGATGGGTTTTCGGTTCGATTGCGAATTCGGTTATAAATCGGAATAGACTTGGATTTTAAATCGGAACGATCTAATGATTGAATGCTCTACGCTTTTTTCGGTTTTGCAAAATAACTATTCTGAAGGAGAACGGTTTATTTCTGAAGAGCAGTAAAGTAAGAAAGAAGTTAAGTTTTTGAATTTGTAACGCTAAGAGGAATGAAATTTTCTGGATACCATATTTCTTTGTGAAAATCGAATAGATAAAAGAATTCCTTTTTGCTAATAACGAATGTTTATAGGTATAATATAATAAATCAAGACTGCATATTTTGAAAGTGTGGAATACTAAGGTTAATTAATAATAACCATGGCTGGGCAATCTCAGGCATTTAGAGGCGTTGTCCGTTGCGGAGAATTAATGAAGTCTTCCGCGGAGTGTTTCGCGGTTTAATAGCGGTCATTAATTTTATCTCAACAACGCGTCTATACGGGGCGACGCGTCTGTCCGTATCACGTCATCATATCTAGTTGAAATAAATACTACGTATTAATATAATCTTTTGTGTAATTAAAGTTTAGATTGCGCGTTATGAATGAGATATGGATGTAAGTATTGTAAACGTTTTAGGCGATGTATATCGAGAATGCGTATGGTTCCCAGTTTAAGTTTTTGTTCAAATACCTTTATGTTAAAGTCTTATCTTTATCAGGGTACTACTGAATGACCTATTATCTACATATAGAATAATTTTTGAATCGATATAACTTAACGTCTTTTTAAAACAATAGCATATTTACAAATCGTCAATGTCTCTATATACGTACAAAATACATAAAATATACACTGACGATATTTCAAGACAACATTGTAAAATCAATTTGCGACAATATTCAATTGCGTATTATTCGAAGTACCTAAGTGTTTCAGCAACAATATGATGAAGGCACAAACAGTAAACGGTTTGCCTCTTCAAGTCAACTCCATCTTTACGGGTGAATATTCAATAAAATGTACTGGGGCTGTAAAACGGTATAGGAGACGAGTTGTTGAAAAAAACGCAAAGTAGAACCTTCGACAAGCACACAAAAGCTCGTAAAAGCTCTCCACTATTATGTAGTTATTGTTACGGGGTGGAAACACCATTATTACACGGCTCCGGTTTATTTTGTTGTTTGGCGTATCTCGTCGGCGCTGCGTCTGTCATAGCAAGATGAATTTTGCTTTTGAAGTCGGCATCACATTATTAAAAATACCTATTAGTAATTACTAGTTATAATTTTCATGTTTGTTAATTTTTAACTCAAACAATTACAGAGATAATACACTTCTTTGAAAACAAATAAATTCACACAGTTAAACGTGTAAAAATAAGAGTAAAGATTCATTTAATTAAGTTTTAATGCGGTAATTAAATTTTAATTAAAAGACAAAACGTCGCAAACATTTTCAAGATTCGATTTTGTAAGTCGATGTATTATGCATACCGTAAACGCAGACTATTTAATTAGGAACATTAAATATTTACATTAAATTACGTCATACCGTAAAATGCCTTCGATTACCTATAAAGGTTAATTAATTCTGTCGTTAATAATTAAAACGCACTATATACTAGTGTCTGCGCAATGGATTAGAACATTAATGTCCCAAGTCTTTTGACCTATATCTTTTAGATCAGAAACTTGGTACATAACATAGGATATCTGATATAATTGACACTTGAATCTTAACAAATCATAATACGCATTACTTTTAAGTGTCACTAATCCTATTTTGTAAGAAAACAGAGGTAAGTTGACATCTCAATATTTAAGTGAACATCTTTGTATATTTCGACACTTGCATTTGCGAACGTGAACATCGGAAGCATTGAAATGTTCACCTTTGTTCCGGGATTAAAGCGAATTTTGCATAGGAAACGGTCGTCAAATGTCCTCCGTGCATTCAATATCGCATGAATGGGGATAAACGGTCTAAGTACACAAAAGACTTGTATGAAAAAGATTGGAATCACACGTGTTTTGAATAAAATTTGGACAATATTTTGGGTAAATGACAAGAGATTATCTCCGGTTTGAATTTTTGTAACAAGATATAAGTAAAGTATCGTATGTGAAATTTAATTTTGCACAGATCGTGGGATTCATAAACACGTCAATATTTCTACCTATATGTAGAAAGTATTCAGGATTAAATTGTTAGAATCAGATAAGAATCTTTTTCAAGCTGAAGTTATAGTTATATTTACCTATATTTTATTTCATTATAGAAATATGAAATATTTTTTTACACAAATTTACCTTAGGTACAAAATAAATAAAGTTTTTGTCCTGATAGTAAATGATTTTTTTAAACAAACGATTTTAAAAACTGGTCAATATCGTTGTCATTGAGTTTATCATTTATCAAGATTATTACTTATGTACTTAAGAAAAAAAAACTAAATATGTTTTACGAATGAATGCCTATATCATTTTAAATGATACTCGTCTAGGTATATGTAGGTATCTACTGTTTTTTTAATAAAAACACATTACACACTAGAAATAAGTAATAATTTCTAAATTATCAAATCGTAAATTAATTCGCTCTTAATAGTAGTATCGTATCTATTCTCGTAATATCTTATTTCTTGTTGCAATGTTTCAATACGTCGGTAATGCAACAATGTGCGTTGAACTGAGTGTCGCAGTTGAAAGCGACGGAAGTCGGTGTAAGATTGCTACCAGAGTTATACCCTTTTATTAGAGAACATTTCCTTTGTGCAATACAGGGGATTATTGTATGGAGTTATTTTTAATACTTACCTACTGCTACGGCTGGGACATGACTGCTAATACTATAATGGTTTTATCAAAAGGTTAAAGCGTGTTTTTGATCTGTATTTATAAGTAGTAGAATAGCAATTGTTTCTAAACAAAACTTTAATCATCAAAGCAGTTTTGTACTTGAAAGATTTAAAGGTAAAATGAAATCAAAAACGTTATCAGCCTTTAATCTGATGCCTAAAATTTGTAGATATATTTTTTAATTTGTTATATCCCTTAAATTCCAATTTGAATTATTATCAAAACTAGAGCCATTGTCAATGAGAATTCACAAAACGAACGACTGTTTTGTAACTAGCAATTACTCTTTATATGATTTAGAATGATAACAAAGGAAAGCTACTGTTTGGTCCGGGGCGCGTTATTTGATATTGCGAGAACATAGTTCGAGTTGGGCGGGCCGAGGGCGGCGACGCCATATGCGCACGCGCAACGCGTGTTTTTGCATTTGTAAATTGAATAAAAGAAAATACATTGTTTATTATGTTAAAAGGCAATGTTGATATTTACATAATAAAATGGAAAAAAAATCTTTTGGAAATACTAACGTTACAAATCGTATACGAGTAAGCACAAGCGTATAAACGAAATTGTGATTATCTTATGTTTGCTTTATTAACTTTAATAATCTAGTGAATTTATATTAATCGCATATTGTTGGTAAGCAAGACAAGATTATGACGTCATATCTACCTAAAACTTTACAGTTGAATTGTCAATCAATATGAAGGTATAATAGTCGAATGTAACTCGACTGCTATATTTATTGACAAGTCAATAATTATAGCAACTTACTAGAACTTACTAACTTACCTACCAGATTCTACGCATTCATTTAACATCAAAGATCAATTCTTCTGATAGCCAAGAAGGAATTTCTTAAAACATAGACCTTAATGTCTTTTCATTACTAGCTGTTACGCGTTGTTGTTCACAGAAGGTCACACAGTTCCCTATGAAAGCACACAAGGGCTTTCTAGATGTAATCCTAGACCGGGACAATAATAGAAAAGGCGGGCCCAGCGGGAGCGGTGCCTGCGCAGATTACAATAATTATCAAAGCACGCGTCGCCTCGTAGCACCTAATAACTATCATTTACGACTTTATTCCTCATTATTCTAGTCACAAAACTATCGCGAACATCTATTGTCGTTCAAAAACAGTGTTTAAGAAACATTTATAGACAAACGCATTTGTTCAAGTTTTAATCAGCGTAGTTTTAATTGCTTTTGTGTCTGTTTGTAATGGATTTCTAGAAACGATTTTAGTTGTGACGTTTCTTGTAATATTTTGGTTGGTTACTTTTTTAGTCGTTAACTGTAAAAAAATGTTTAATCATTTTAAATAATTTTAATATAAAATCTTATCACTAATTGAATAATCTGTTTTTGCTTTTAATATTAATTACTAAAGAAGCTTATATACGGTCAAATTAAGAAACCTTCGTCTTTCTTTGAAGTCTGTTAAAAAGAAATGCTTTTCACTGCTTAGATTATCCGTTGAACGCTAGTTAAAAGACAATATGTGAAGAATGAATTAACTCTCTTCATCTATGTATAACAGATCGAAAAAGTACAAAAACATATCAAAGTAACATCTGTTGTATCAAATATTTTTCGTGATTTGGAGTTAAATAAAAATGCATCCTGTCATATGAAACGTATCCGCTCCGCACAGACTGGGGACGTAAAAAATGGATCAATTTTTATAATAGTTGTAGGGTAACGCCAGCGAAGGTACTTTATTAGAAACCGGAAACATTTATTACCATTGTTTGGGAAAAAAACTTAGCAATTTTAGTGAAACTATATATCGCAGCTGGTATGAACAGAAGAGTTTAATCAGTGCTATGGAAATTATTAACTAAATTATCGAGTGTTGCAAGTTTTTTCAATAAAATTTCATACTGTTTTTATTTAGTATCTACCAAAATTGACACCGTTGTCATACAACTTATTGGTGATTATTTTAGAGATGTCCTTTCTATACAAGGATTATGGATCATCTTCAAATTGTTACGTGTTTAATATTTTGCTTTTAAAATTTGTTATTAGATAAATATAAGGAAATGTTTTTCCCCAACTGATTTAATTTAAATAAGTTCGTAAGTAGTAGCAAATAGGTATGTACCTGGGTATATTTTTGCTGACTTTAGTTATGGATGGGTGAGAAATAATGGTAAGACATTAGAATTGCTCGCAGCAATAACTAGGTGGGCTAAGTATGATTGACACCGTATTTATTGATTAGTTTAGTTCAAAGAGCTTTGATTACAGGAACGCGTGCGTTATCGGTTTATATTAGTTTTGCGTGGGATAGACGTTCCCGCCCTCGCCGGTTGGCCTGCGCGACCCGCCCTAAGAGTAAACAAACATTGCGCACGCCGCGCGAGCGAGACGGGAGATAGTGCGAGCGAGACCGCGCCGCGCTCGCTCGACCGCTGAACCCTACAATTAGTAGGCAAGATTCGTCCGCGGCATCGATTCGTTACGATAATTGCTCTGAAGGATTTTCTTGACATGAAATTTTCCCGCGTGTGCTGTGGCCTGTGAAGTGACTGCGATGAATTGTGCGTACTACCAGCAGCACGGGGCCCCCCCTGTGCCGCATAATGTCACCAATAATTACTTCAACGAGGTAATTTTTAACGTGTTTTTCTAATGCGATCTAAACATTATTTAAACTAATAAAAGAGTTTTGTACTGCAAAAATAACCAACGTATTTCGGGCTTGATAACCCTACATGATCTTAATTTTAAAAGTCTTATAAGATTTTTGTTATTTGACGCTGCACTGAACATAATTTACCATATAATAAGATAATGATGTCTTAATGACTTACTCATGAATAAAATAAATATTTTAAAATTAATATGAGCATTAAGGAATAAAGATTGAAGTATAATAATGTGTACATAATTGTACCAGGTCTTGTCACCGATGAAATATCGACGCGAGCTTATCGAGTATGGCAATCGACGTTGAATAATGGGCTATTTAAGAAAAAATCGAATTAATGAATATTGCGATTCGGAAGGAAAATTGCATCATTATTGATAAACGTAGGAAATTTCGAAAACTGAAATTTATTTTTTGTTACTTTTTGATAAGTGTGGTTATATAGTTTTTATATATAAACTGGGACTAAAAAGTACCTATACATAATTACATAGATATATAATTTATAAAAATAATATCTTTTTATAATTTATTACATACGCAAACAAATGTACAAATAACAAGACGTATGCACATATAAATAGCGGCCTTATCACTAATGAGATATTTCTATCAGACAATTACGAATTACGTAAATAAAAAAATATTTTTAATTAACATTTATTATTTTAAATTTCGTTCGCTCCTTCGTCTATGCTAAAAGCTCATTTATATATCAGCTTACATAATAATTGTACTCTAATAATACTATAAAGACATTGTATTGTAATCATACGAAGAAATTAGCTCGCTCACACTCAAGAAAACACGTTAAGTATACAATAGCAATTATAAAAATAAGCCAACAAAAGCGTACCTTGGTCGCTGACAAAGAAAGAACGGGAATAAAAACATTTAATTGGCATTATTACGAATGTGATTACGTACAAAAACCACCCGTCGATTCGCGCCAGCCCCAGATATGATTCTTGTTCTTGATATTTGATCTAATTGTTTTCTTATAATTGCCCCTATATAACGGAGACAAGGTAATAAATTATTAATAATTTGTTAAACTAGCTTTCTGGCTCTTAGATGAGTGAATCTACGAAGAAACAGAGTTTATAGAAATTTAAAATTGTTTTTATGTATATACTAATTTAAAGAGTTTTTTTTTGTCATTTTAAATCGTGGAGTACAGTTAGCCAGTAATCTGTTATATTATACGAGCTGCTAAGCTAGCCTTAAGGTGCAAAACTATCCTTTGAAATATAAAAAAAAATCTTATTACAATACAAATAATATAATTGTTATAACTTTCTCAATATTTTAAAAACCTAGGTAGGTTTTATTTGTTCAGTTTCTAAAGTTACAATTCAAAATGACCAATTATTTATTTAAATAAATCAACAAAATTATTCAATTTTATCTTACGATGCTTTAATAAGTAGTATTTCTTCTTGCAATATTTAATGATCAGATAAGATTATCTTTAATAACATAGATTTATGCAAACCAAAAATTGAAATTAGAAAAATGCCAAAGCCTTAAATATAAGAAGTTTTTAAAATTAATTTGTATTTTAGAGGAATTTTGTCTTAGGTAGGTACTTTACCGACCATTAAAGTTTGGGCACCTTTACAGACTTGAAAGAAACATCTAATTCGAAATCTTATTCTAAAATTCTGTTTTGCATATTAAATAATCATACTCAATTTTTCTTTAATCACTTACCCGTATTTTTTTAAGTCAAAAAAAAAGCATTTGGGCTCATTTTCAATCCTCACTATATCGTAATTGTGGACAACTTCAATAAATATTTAAACGTAATTATTAGATATTATTATCACACTCGAGAATCCGAACACACTGTTACAATAACGGGCCTAAAAGGATTGTATTTAATTATGATGACTAGCAATTTATATCTAAAAACATGCATTATGATAATTACGCTTTTAGATTCACTTTATTCAAAATGACCTACTGTTTATTGTATTAAACTAGAATATTTTTTGATGTATCAATATGTGAAAGCCTACTGAAGGTAGATTGATATAAAGCGTTCGAATACCGTTTTTAAAGGTTAAAACACTTTTTTTCTACTTAGTTCTCTCGACATAATATTAAAATTAAGGAATTTTTTTTTCTGTGTAATTGGAGAATTTATGAAAAAAAATGTTATAGAAGAATTATAATCTATCTATTACATATATAGTCGAAAGTCAAAAGTCAAAAGTATTTTTATTCAACGAGGCTACATATAGTAACACTTTTGAATCGTCATGGTATTACAAAACATTTACCATTGGTTCGTAAGGCAGTTTCTACAGAGAAGAACCGTCAAGAACCACTGATAGTTGGTCTTTAGATATATAGATCTAATAAATCGATTTTGAAAAAGTATGTTACTAATTAAAAGCCACATTATTTTGAGTGTCGTAGGTTCTCGATTGAGGCGAAAGATTGTCAAACCGACTGGAATCGCATCGTCAATATTTAGTTCAGAAATGACTGTTGCTTTAAATATCCCAGACCATCACTCTCATAGACTTCTAAGAGTAGGTAGGTACCTAATCCTATTTACGCCCGCTTGTCTTTTCGCTAAATTTATCGGAGCTAGAATAAGCATCCGCCAGAGCACCTTAGAGAGTCAACCACAAAAGCAGTCTACGTTGTTTTAATAACCCTCGTCGCGTACTTAAGCTCATCCTAATTTCGGTGGCATTGGAGGGCCTAGAGCGGGCAGCGGGGAGTAGGGAAGGGGGAGCTGGGATCGCAATTACGAGGCCCATAATTACAGACTGGCCGCCGCTCGGCGCCCAAACCGACCGACTCGGTCCTGCCATAATTAAAAACGCTCTGAATTAAATTCGCTTGTACGCACCGACTTATGATATAACTTTTTAGGGACTTTCTAATTAGTTTTCTTTTTTGTACATTACACGGGTAATAGGAACGTTTGATATATCTGTTTGGGAAAACGTAATTAATACGAATTGTTATGCCATGCAATGCCATCTGACCATCATTAGTTTTATTTGTTTTTTAATAGAGGAAATAAGACCTCTACAAGTAATTCCAAATTTACCATGTACTAATATTATAAAAGCAAACATTTGTTAGAAATGTTAACTTTTATAATTTTTATTTACGTAGCTATTGGGTCGCCTGATTGTACAAGTCGCCGCGGTCTATGTTAGAGCGCGCTTGCCCAGAAGATATTAAACTTATAGGTAGTTTGTATGCATTAAAAACAAAAAAAACTCAATTTTACTTATTGTATGAATGTCTGTTATTCTAATGCAATACTTTCTTCATTAAGATTGCTAAAAATTGTGAAACCCTGGATTAATACACACATAGGTTACTTTTTATTCCAGTCTTGGTATTAGATAAATAATCGTATATACGTGTTATTTTTTATAACATAAGAGGGAAACGAGCAGGCGAGCCACCTAATAAAAAGTGGTCATACAGTTAAATACTATGTATGAGATTACACCAGAATCGCAATGAATTAATAAGACCATTATGCCCTAGAAGACTTGCCTCGTTAGTAGGTGGTTAAAACTATAATTTTGTTTGTTTCTTAATATTAACTAAAATTGTAAAACCTTATCTACAGCAGAGAAAATCTAAACTGTCTCGTATTAACGATGTTTAAAGATAAACATTTGATGTCGTTCAATTCTAAATACTTTTTCTTTATTTCAGGTTAGTATCGACCCTGTATCCGCGGAACACAAGGATATGAAGATCTTAGTAAGTACTAAATTCATTATACAATTTTAGTACTCGCTAACATCCCTATTCCTTTGGAAATCAATGCTGTGGTTTATCTAAAAAGTATAAGTATATTATATAAGTATATATAAATATATTTACAATATCTCAATATGGATAACGTCACAAGTGTTGAAAAGATTGAAAAGACCGCTACTAATTCGCCGAGTTTTGATATTATGTATTTTAAATCATTTTGCTAGTGATATGTTTATGTGCTGATACACAGATGATTATAGGTTGTTGAATATTTCTTTACTCTTTTATCGTCGAACTAGAAGATTAAGAGTAAAAATGTAAATTGTTATTTTTTATGATTATCTGTGGTCTCCTAAAAAGGGTTAAATTGACATTTGACAGAAATTTTTTCGCTTTGTTGGCACACCTTAGCATATGTCAAAATTGAGACTTTAAACAAATCTGTTTTTTATTTAATAAACAAAAGGCACGAAAGCCAATAACAATTCGAACAATATCGCGATACCGGCACGAACGCAGGAAATTATATCGGAACGAATAAGAAATGATGAAATCGATAATTTATTTTGATTTGTCGTTGATACTGACTGTGAAAGCATTGTGATGAGAGGCGGGGGTGATTGATTCGTCGCGGTCGAGGCGTGCGCGCAGACACGTGATTTGCTTAGCCTTTAGCTGTTTCTTTAGAGTGGATACTTAAAATGCTCTATAGGTAATATAGCTTCTCTATAATATAACTTAGGTTACAGATTTAATAATATTATACTGTTGAATGTGTGATATTTTATTTAGTGCTTGCTGCAGCCCGCGACTCCGTCCGCGTGGAATTTCATATAAACTTTGACCCCCTCTTGCCCCCCTTTCAACCCTTTTTTCCAGTTAAAAAGTAGCCTATGTTCTTTCTCAGACTCTAGATTATCTGTGTACCAAATTTCGTTCTAATCGGTTCTGTAGTTTTAGCGTGATGGAAAGACAGACAGACAGAGTTACTTTCGCATTAATAATATTAGTATGGATTTTAAAATTGAAATATCTTTCCATATTGGAAGAAGTTATATCTAGGTACACATGTAAGTAGTCTACATACCTTTTTATATGACAGTGCGTAAGATTAATTATATTATTAAATAAAATGATCGCAGTTTTCAAGAGACATTCAAATTGTTACCAACTCCTTTCTCAAATGTGCAACGGTCTAAACATTTCCAATTTATAGCACTCTTATATTGAAGTAGATAATAATCGCAAAATTTAAACGTCATGCAGATGAAACTTCTGATTTGCTTAATAATAATTAGGTATCACTTAGGACCCTCCTTTTTTACATATTTTTACCTCCGAAACATCGTCACCTCTAAATGATTCTATATATTATTTTTTATTCGCAATTCAAACATTTTAATTATACCTACAACTTACATGTGTAGTTTTAAATACCCGTTGATAATGTTAATGTGTTTTTGTAATTTATTTCAT